>JANAVB010004255.1:0-209852 GCA_029216955.1 Iris pallida | reverse complement strand
AGAAAAAAAAAAAACACTAGAGAAATAGTAAAAAAGGGTTAATCAGATTTGAAAGAGGTCCAAGATCCGACAGTGCATCGTATCGAATTTGGAAGACCAAATACCAAAACGACAAAATAACTGTAGACCGCAACACCGATCACGCCGCATGCGGCTGGAGTGAGGCTCGGCCCAAGGTGGGGTTGTGGGCACACTGTCCCTGGTTCTGTTTTTTTTTACGAATTTTCAAAGATTTGAAAATTCGAACACGAAAAACGAGGGGGAGAAACTCCACCCGAGGAGTCAGAGGGGCACCGGTCCAACGGGGGCACTGCCCAATGGACTCGCGGCCCGAGGCTGCCTCGGGCCTCCCTCCCGAGCATGGGGGGCGCCAGCGGAGAAGCCCGGCGGGGGAGACGAAGAGGGGGGAGGGGAGCACCAGCGAGGGGGGGTTGGCCGGGGGGCGGGGGAGGAAAGACGGGGAGGGGGGATTCGGCCACCGGGAGAGGAGGGCATCCACCGGCAGGGGATAGAAAAAGGGGGAGCACAGGCGGGCGGCAAGCGCTAGGGCGGCCACGCCGGCAGGGGAGAGAGGGAGGGAGCCAGGTGGCTCGACCACCGGACGGCCGCAGTCCGATCACCGAGATGGGGGCTTTGCCGGTCAGCGATGGAGGGAGCTGCACAGAGCATAACGGGGAGGTGATGGCGGCGAAGATGGCTCGCCGACCGACGGGGAGAAGGCCAGAGCGGGGGCCGAGCCAGCCGCCGGCCACAGCGCGAAGGCCGTGGGGGACGAGGCCGGTGGTCGCAGAGCAGCCACCATGGCCCACAGGAGGGGGGCCACCGGCGCCGGGAGAGACACGACGGGGAAGGGGAGAGGGGCCAGACCGGAGCCGCTGTAAGCCAGGGGACGCGGGCGACGGTCGCGGAGGAAAGGAGAAAGCGGTAGGGGGCGCCGCCGCGAGCGGGGCAGGCAGCACGAAAGGGGGCAACGAGAGGAGGAGACGCTGCGGAGGGTGGTGACACCGGCGACGATGCGGAGGCGACTTGAGGTGGAAAGGCCGCGGCGCTACGGAACCTGGGCCGCCGGAGGAGACAAAACCAGGACACAGCTGGGTGGGTGCTGCCGGGTGTTGCAGAAGCCAGCGAAGGGCTGCGCCTAGCCCGGTTACGTCGTGGTCGCCGAGGGCGGCGAGGGGGCTGGGGAGGGGGGAAGAAGAAAGGGAAACCCCTGCTCGGGTCGACGGCCGGGACGGATGGACCCCACGGGGGGGCAGGCGGAGGCCGGCCACCCGGGGGAGGAGGGGAGTCCGCCGATGGGGGTAAAAAAATGGAGTGGAGCCGCCGGCCTGGCAGGCCAACCGGCCAGCCCAGCCAAAGGATGCCGGCGGGCGGAGCGGCCAGGAGAGGAGCCTGCGTCCACATCCTCATATATATATATATATATATATATATATATATATATAATATATATATATATATAAATATATAAATATATATAAGTGTACATAAAAGACAGTAGTTTTTTAAAAATTCTTGGGATATATATAAGTGTATAAATATATCTTTGTGATTTAGAATTTTTGAATAATTATTTAGCGATTCTATCTAATAATAAATGCTTCCACCATGTTATAAAATGGGGTATTTATTTACAAAAATATTATTAGGTAGATTATTTACTTTTATACTTTTAGGAAAGTATAAATCTCGGACTTGCTTATTGACTGGCCAGCGGAACATATAGGACGAGCGTTAGGCTATAACTACTAATATGATTGCATGATAAAAGATTAGTAGTTATTAGAGTTGTGACATTGGGTGGAAAGAATACAATTTATGGAACCCTAGGGGGGTGAATAGGAAATAAAAATAACTTGATCACAAGTAGCAATATATGAAAAATAAAAAGAGAGAGTAGGAAGATCAAACACAAGATGTATCTTGGTATCCTCGCTTGAGGCAATCCAGTCCTGGAACTCTCTCCGGCTTTAATCCACTATTTAATAAATAGTACACGAGTTTGGATCCGAAGAACTCGCCAACTTCAACACGAGTTTGGATCCGAAGAACTCGCTAACTTCAACACACGAGTTTTCTTACGAAGGCTCGCCAACTTCAAAGAAATGAGAAGAGAACTTGTTGATCTTCTAACACTTGAAGATCGAAAATTACAACTCTTAATAACTCTAGCACTTTGGGAGAGGATGACAATTAAAGCTTGGTAGAGTATTAATGGTGGAGCTCTTGGTTGTTTGGAAAATTTATGGCAAGAGTTGGTGAAAGCTTCAAGAGAGAGAAGGCTTTCATTTATAGAAACCAAGAGTAGGTAGCATTAAATGCTCCTGGATACAGCCTGACCAGCATACCGTCGGTATACACCAACGTACCATCGGTATACTGATCGAACAGTAACGGTCATATTAATATCCATTGGAAGCATTTAATGCTGCCATTAATGTAATCTATGCCATTCAAATTTAAATTTTCGTAACTCGGTATACTGTCGGTATGCCACGGTATACCTTTGGTATACCGACGTTTATTACAGAACATTTTTGAGGCAAACAAAATGGTACACTGTCGGTATGCCGGAGCATACCGTCGGTATGCCGACATTTATCACAGAACCTTTTGTGGTCCAAAATGGTATACCGTCGATATGCCGGAGCATACGTCGGTATGCCGACATTTCAAATAGAAGGTTTTCTGGACAATAAAACGGTATACCGCCGGTATGACGAAGCATACCGCCGGTATGCAGATCTATAGGATATTGATTTTTGACTTTAAGAAGTAGAAAGCTTTTAGTTTTTCATCCAACCTTAAGTGTTTACAGAAAGACCTAGACCTTGTATAGACTCGAAATCATACAGTGTAGGAAGCCGTCTATTGCAAGGAGCGTCGGTCTTTTGCTTTAGTCTTCAAGGCAATGGATGGTAAACTTGAATGGACAGACTTTATATAGTAGAGCTTCTGAAAAGATATCAATCTGGAAACAGAGAAAACTAAACTACGAAGATGCTGTTAATATTATCAAAATAAAATGTGCCAACAATCTCCCCCATTTTGATAATTGAAAATAGAGAGATAGCATCTTCAGGAGTGACTCTCCCGTAGGTAGACAACTCCCCCTCAATACGATTTCTCCTCCTTTGTCACTTAGTCAAAGATGGGAAAAATAATAAAAAATAGCATAAATATGGAGCGTAGTATCATAGACAAAAGCATACATTGATAGATAAACTTGGAAATTGAATACATGAAGGACACCCATAACATACTTCATAAGACCAAATGAAACACTCTCCTCTACGAGAGTTAACAAGACAATAAAAAGTCAGATAACAAGTCCCCGTAGGACTGCAAACAACAAGTGAAAACCAAACACTAGTCCCCGTAGGACCTCACAAGACAGAAAAAGACACAAACACAACAAACTAAGACAAACATTTATTTGACACCACCATCAAAAGAAAGCAACCCTTCCTCGTCAGCCGGATCATCCCTACCATCCTGAGCCTGGTGGAAAGTGCCAAAAGGATCATTGTCGTCTGGGTAGCATTGGGAGAGGTCGACTTGCTTGGCTTCCAAGATGAGAGTGATAAAGGAGCCATAATAGAGATTTTGCTTTCTCGCGGGCAGGACGTCGAAGAAAGCATGGAGAAGAGTCTTGGGGAAGGACCAAGGCTTCCTCGAATACAAGTAGTACATGCACCAGGGCATCACCAGTGATGGCGTCATAGTTGCCGCCCTTGGGATACAGAGTGTGGCACACGATCCTATGGAGCTCTTAATAGAACAGCTCCAGTTGGGCAAAAGAGCCGGGATATTAGAAGGATTTGGGCCCTTACAAATAATGGCACAGAATTCGTCAAAGGAGACCAATGCCGAAGAATGAAGAGCAGCCAAGCCCGGTTGAGCCTCCTCTGTCCGGGACACCAAGAATGCTAGAGAGGTCACGAGCCGTCAGGCAAAAATAACGGCCGTTGACCATCGCCTCAATGGCTTCGTTCTTTATGTTCGGGACCATGTTGCAGTAGAAGAGACGAACGACGGCGGGGTAGACAGGCACCTGACGCCGAAGAAGGGAAGATAGTCCAGCCGCCTCAAAGAGAGAAACATGGCCTGGAAAGAGATTCCAGTTGATGGTGCGGCCTTTGTAGACGTTATGGTGCACGAAGTGTTGAAACCAAAATTTGACAGCCAAATAAGAGGTGAAGACCCGCTGATCGTAGCCATGGGGGAAAGCCACCGGGGTGAAGGGATTCAAAGCGATGGAGGAGGAACGAGCACGCTTGGGGGCAGCCATTGGAAGAAGAAGATAGTTGGAGAAGGAAGTAGGGTTTGGAGAGTATGTGAGAAGTGGAGGAGAAGAAAGAAGAAAATAGGGTTTTTAAGGAGATGTTGGGACGGGGAGGGTTGGTTAATGGGGAACGGTTATAGAGAGGAAGTGTGGGTTGGAAATGATGATAATGGAGATAAAGGAGAAGAAGGGGATATGAAGAGATGGGTAGTTAATGTTGATGGAAAGTTAAGATATGGCAAAAAGGAGAGGAGGAGGTGGGTAATAAAGAGGGAAGTGATGGATGTGAAGGGTATTAATGAGGAGAAGAAGGGAATAAAGAGAGAATGGAAGAAAGGTGGGCCCGAGCTGGATTTGATACAGCAGTCCGCCGCCCACTGGTATACCGTCGGTATGCCGACATATGCCGATGGTATACTGATTTTTGGCACAGAACATAATTATAGCCTTGAGCAACCAATTAGGTTTTGTTACGAGTCACTAACCCATCTTCATTAAGTTTATTTCGAAACACCCATTTAGTTCCAATAATGGGGTGATTGCTAGGTTTTGGGACAAGTTCCCAAACCTTGTTTCGCTCAAATTGATTTAGCTCTTCTTGCATCGCTATCATCCAAAATTCATCAAGAAAAGCATCATTAATATTTTTAGGCTCTATTTGAGAGATAAAAGCCACGTTTGAACAAAGATCACGAGTGAAGGATCTAGTGCTAACAGTGGATGAAGGGTCCCCAATGATAAGTTCCTTAGGATGATTGGTGACAAATCTCCATTCTTTTGGGAGATCCTTTTGAGGAGGCTCGAGAGGTGGAGACTTTTTTGTTGGAGGAGTCACAACTTCATTGTTAGATGAAGAAGGACGATCTCCAATAGAGTTCTCCAACCCAAACGAGATGTCATCAATATCATCGAAAGAGAAGAATATAGAAGAGTTAAGTTCATTAAAGAGACATTGATTGACTCTTCGACAACAAGACTTCTTTTATTAAAAACACGAAAACCTTTACTATGGGTAGAGTATCCAAAGAATATTCCTTTATAGGTTTTTTCTTCAAACTTGCCTAGGTTATCCTTGGTATTCAAAATAAAACAATTACAACCAAAACTTTAAAATATTCAATAGAGGAAATTTTGTCAAACCAAAGCTCATAAGGAGTCTTCTTAGAAATAGGTCTAATCATGACCCTATTTATAACGTGACATACCGTGTTAACGGCTTTCGTCCAAAAATATTGGGGGAGCATATATTGGTTTAACATTCTCTCACAACACCATTTTGTTGAAGAGTTCGTGGACAAGCAAAATCATGTCCAAACCCATTCTTTTCACAAAATCTTTTAAAATCGACATTGTCAAATCTCCTCTATGATCACTTCTAATCTTGTTAATAGAAAAATCTTCCTTATTTTGAACACATTTGCAAAAAGTAACAAATTCACGAAAAGTATCACTTTTGCAAGCAAGAAAAATAATCCAAGTAAATCTCGAAAAATCATCAACCAAAACAAAAGCATAAAGCTTGCCTCCAAGACTAGCAACTCTACTAGGACCAAAAAGATCCATATGAATAAGTTGAAGAGGTCTGGAGGTACTCACAGAGTTTATGGATTTGAAGGATGACTTGGTCAACTTACTCTTCTCGCATTCTTCACACACCATATCCTTTTTGAATGGGATACTTGGGAGTCTCTTACGAGCTTCTTGGTAGCAAGACGAGAAATGGTATCCATGTTGGCGTGTCCGAGCCTCATGTGCCAAAGCCAACTTTTATCGTTCTTAGCAACTAAGCACCTGTCATTGTTAGTGTCTTCGACAAGATATAAAACATAGATATTATTTTCTCTAATGCCTTCATAACAATAGATCCACTTGAACTATCGGTAATGAAACATTTGAGCTTAACAAACTTGATATCATAGCCATTATCGGTAAGATGACTAATACTAAGAAGATTTTATTAAAGATTAGTAACAAGACACATTCTTAATACAAGGATAAGGAGGGAAACCGATATTACCATTTCTATAATGTGACCTTTAAGATTGTTACCAAAGGAGACGTGTCCTTTCTTCTTCATCGATAGCGTTATAAATAATGAAGCATCCCCGGTCATGTGTCGTGAACAACCGCTATCGAAAATCCACTTGCTTCTAGCATGAGAAGGACTCTTCACCTACAACATAAGTTGAAGATGAACATTTTGGTACCCATGATCGTATGGGTCCTTGAGTGTTAGTCTTAGGAACCCACTTAAAAACTTTCTTATCAACTAGTTGTATGACAATAATTGGTCGTATGTCCAAGCAAGCCACAATAGTTGAAAATTATAAAGGATTTAGAAGAAGATGTGTGAGTATCATGCATATGTGAATCTCTAGTGCGAGGAGTTCTATCATTAGTATTATGATGATGATAATAAAAAGCATGATGCGAAGTGTTTTTCTTAACAAATGGTCCTTTCCTTGTGTTAGAAAAGGAATTGTGTGTAGTATTCATGTAAGAAGTATGCCTAGCATTGTGATGAGTGTGGAGGTGTCTTGGAGTATGCATGTGAGTAGTGTTCTTATTACCTAGTTTCTTACTCTGTACAAGAAGATCATTATACTTAATAGAAGTATCATATTCTCCTATTAGCATCTTGAACCTTATGCATAGCAAATTCATAAGCCCTTCTCATGGATTGAATCTCATCATCCTTTTTCTTGATGGTGACAAGGGATTATTAAAACTTGAGTCGCAAAGACTCTATTTCATCCATTTCAGAAGTAGGAGATTTTCCCTTTACATCAATAATGATGCTTGAGAGTCTCTCTACTTCAAGTTGAAGAGCATCAATCTCTTTTAGAGATTTCTTATATTTATTTCTAACACCTTTGTGCTCTTCATGTAGCTCAAAGATAGCTTTCTCCAAGTCATCATAAGTAAGAGTATTTAAGGAGAGATCATCAAGTACCTCATCGGTTGCCATGAGATAAACGTTGGCATTGTATTTGCACTCTTTGTCGTTGTCGGAGTCGCTTGCGTCACTCTCACACCAAATACTTGTGTTGGCAAATTTTCTAGAGGACGAGCTTCCTTTGCTAGGCTTCTCATACTTGCTTGAGTCTTTTCTTATCAAACGACAGTCCGTCTTGATGTATCCGGTTCTTCAGCATTGATAGCACGCCGGATCTTCCTCATTGTCCCGTCTGAAGCGGTTGGCTTTGTTGAATTTGAGGAACTTTTGGAAGTGCTTAGCTGTGAGAGCTATTTCTTCATCATCGTCCGACTCGTTGTCGTCGGAGCTATCCTTGGAGTAGGACTTTATAACTTTGAGAGCAAGAGACTTCTCCTTCTCTTTGGCCTTCTTCTTCTCCTTCTCTTGTATAAAGATTCCTCTTGATCTTTCATATAGAGTTCATGAGTCATTAGCTTCCCCATGAGGGTCTCAAGGTTCATGACTGTCAGATCGTTCCCCTCAATGAATGCGGTAGCTTTAGGACTCCATCCTTTTGTTAATCCTCTAAGAATTTTTTTTATCTTTTCATGAGCAGGATATTCCTTACCAAGAGAAGAAAGAGGATTAATAATATCACCAAAACGAGTAAACATGCAAGTAATAGACTCATCATGTTTCATCTTAAAGGACTCATATTCTTGTGTGAGTCTACTAATCTTGGATTCCTTTACTTGTGATGTACCCTCATGTGTGACTTCAAGTAACTTCCAAATCTCATTGGAAGTCTTACAAGTAGAGATTCTATTGAATTCACTACTATCGAGAGCACAATAAAGAGCGTTCATAGCCTTGGCATCTCGACTAGCAAGCTTTTTGGTGTTATTAGTAAGTGTGTCCCTAAGGGTGTCAGATACAATATCCTCAATAACTCAGAAAGGAGTAGGGCGACCATTATCACACAATCCCATAAATCAAAATCTATGGACTTCAGATAAATGTTCATCCTAATCTTCCAGTAGTTATAGTTGGTTCCATCAAATATGGGAGGCCAATTTGTGGAGTGTCCCTCATTGTGGAAAGTATTGATACTAGGGTTAGTGGCCATGGATCACTCAAAGGGTGTAAATCCAAATCAAGAGAACAAAGCTCTGATACCAATTGTGGAACCCTAGAGGAGGGTGAATAAGGAAATAAAAAATAACTTGATCACAAGAAGCAATATATGACAAATAAAAAGAGAGAGTAGGAAGATCAAACACAAGATGTATCCTGGTATCCTCGCTTGAGGCAATCCAGTCTCGGAACTCTCTCCGACTTAAATCCACTATTTAATAAAATAGTACACACGAGTTTGGATCAGAAGAACTCGCCAACTTCAACACGAGTTTAGATTCGAAGAACTCGCCAACTTCAACACACGAGTTTTCTTACGAAGGTTCGCCAACTTCAAAGAAATAAGAAGAGAACTTGTTGATCTTCTAACACTTGAAGATCAAAAATTACAACTCTTAATAACTCTAGCACTTTGGGAGAGGATAACAATTAAAAGCTTGGTAGAGTATTAATGGTGGAGCTCTTGGTTGTTTGGAAAATTTATGGCAAGAGTTGGTGAAAGCTTCAAGAGAAAAGGCTTTCATTTATAGAGAAACCAAGAGTAGGTAGCATTTAATGCTCCTGGATACAGCCTGACCGGCATACCGTCGGTATACCGGTCGAACAGTAACGGTCATATTAATATCCGTTGGGAGCATTTAATGCTGCCATTAATGCAGTCTATGCCATTCAAAAATCAAATTTTTTGTAATTCGGTATACCGTGGGTATGCCGCGGTATACCGTGGGTATGCTGCGGTATACCGTGGGTATGCCGCGGTATACCGACGTTTATTATAGAACGTTTTGAGGCAAAAAATGGTATACCGTCGGTATGCCGGAGCATACCGTCGGTATGTTGACGTTTGTCACAAAACGTTTTGTGGTACACAAAACGGTATACCGCCGGTATGCCGACATTTCAAACAGAAGGTTTTGTGGACAATAAAACGGTATACCATCGGTATGCCGGAGCATACCACCGGTGATCTATAGGATATTGATTTTGACTTTAAGAAGTAGAAAGCTTTTAGTTTGTCATCCAACTTTAAGTGTCTACAGAAAGACCTAGACCTTGTATAGACTCAAAATCATGCAGTGTAGGAAGCCGTCTATTGCAAGGAGCGTCGGTCTTTTGCTTCAGTCTTCAAGACAATGGATGGTAAACTTGAATGGACAGACTTTATGTAGTAGAGCTTTTGAAAAGATATCAATCTGAAAACAGAGAAAACTAAACTACGAAGATGTTGTTAATGTTATCAAAATAAAATGTGCCAACACAATTGACTGTCGTTCTTCTCCCAATCTATTGTAAACTCGTTCGCTATCGAGGAACGATATGTAGACTATATGCTATGGACTCGCTCGATACTGAGGGATGGTATATAGTATTTAGACTCGCTACTCAGGTATTGTCATGTATTTTATCTTAACTGACTTAGAGGTTATACGACCATGCACTATTCTCAATTACATTACACCTAGAGTGGTTAGCTTACTTTATCCGTTAGGTATAGGTACGTTTGGTTTATGTACTTATGCCTGATCGCGGCTTGGAATAATTTTTTGTCACGAACTAGTTTACCACACCTTGTCCTTATTTGGTTGTAGGTGTGGTTCACTACTTCGATGATAAAATACTGAACCTTGTTGTGGTCTGAATACTAAATCGGACAATGTTATGATCCGATTATACCATTGAGCAATTCATTTTCAATATTATGGCATATCTTCATGTATCATGTTACGTCCCTCTGAGGACCTGGTGATTTCTCCATATGTGTGTTTCTTGACTTTCCACAAGTGTTCTAGCCAAGGCTGTGATCTTCTCTATGCCTTCGAAGATGACTAGCTCTTGGATAGTCCTTTATGACTGTTGACAAAAAAATTTCAATGTATGTATTACTTCTCATTTAAAATAGTTTGTAGTAGACTTGTCTCCGCCCAACGCCTTGTACAAAATAAAATTTTAAAGTTGATTGTATGATATCATTATTCATTTATTTTGTGGATGAGATTAGTTGTTATGGTTATACTACATTTTACAGCTTTTGTATATTTATTATACGGCTGGCATGTCTACGTATCTAGTCCAACGTATTTTGAGACTGGGCGTTACAGAATGCATTATGGAGAGGAAGAATAAAACTTTTGGCGATATGGCCAGAGTTATGCTTAACCAACATAATCTTCTAAAGTATTTTTAGACAGAAGCTGTTTCTACTACATGCCATGTGTTAAATAGAGTTCTTATTAGATCGATCTTGAAAAGACTCCCTATGAATTATGGTTTAATAGAACTCCTAATATCAGCTATTTAAAGTATTTGATTGCAGATGGTTTATCTTAAACACTAAAGACAATTTAGGCAAATTTGATGAAAAAGCTGATGACAGAATTTTTCTCGGATATGCTGCAAAAAGCAAAGGATACAAAGTATTCAACAACAGATCACTTGTGGTTGAAGAAAAATAAAATCACATCTTCGATGAACTGAACAGCCAACGTGACAACGACAGTGATAAAAAAGATGATAAAATCCCCTCAAGCAAAACACCTGAAGATACACCAAGCACATAACTGGAAAGTCTGCCGAAGAGATAATGATTTACCCCAAATCATCAAGAAGAACTGGTAATAGGTGATGTATCTAAAGGTGCAAGTACTCTTCAATCACTAAAGATATTATTGCTAACGTAGCTTTTATTCCTAAGATAGAACCCAAGAATGTTGAAGAAGCCTTTGATGATGAATTTTGGATTTCTGCAATGCAAGAGGAACTTAACCAATTTGAATGGAATCAAGTTTGAAAACTTGTTCCCAGACCTAGTGATCACCTGGTCATTGGCACTAAATAGGTTTTTCGAAATAAATTAGATGAGAATGGTATGGTCACACGCAACAAAGCATGTCTAGTACCTTAAGGCTATAATAAAGAAGAAGGCATTAACTACAATAAGACATATGCTCCAGTTGCTAGACTAGAATCTATTCGTATGTTATGTGCTTTTGCTAGTTTTCATGGTTTTAAACTTTTTCAAATGGATGTCAAAAGTACTTTTCTAAATGGTTTTATAAAAGAGAAGTTTTTGTTAAACAACCTACTGGATTTAAAAATTTTAAAAGACCAAATAACATATTCAAGCTTCATAAGGCTCTCTACAGACTCAAACAAGCATCTCGTGCATGGTATGAGTGGCTTCGTTCCGTCTTACTTGAACACGATTTTTCAAAATGAAAGGCTGATTATACTCTTTTTATAAAATATATTGATAAGAATATTTTATTAGTGCAGATCTTTGTAATGATATTATATTTAGATCAACAAATGAGATGCTTTCTAACGAGTTTGCTAGGTGTATACAGAGTGAACTTAAAATGAGAATGATGGGATAATTGACTTTCTTCCTTGGGCTACAAATCGAACAAAATTCACAAAAAAAATTCATCAGTCAAGCCAAATATACAAATGGCATGCTGAAGAAGTTTGACATGGACAATGTCAAACCAATCGAAACTCCTATGGCTACGTCTACAAAACTTTACATGGATGAAATTGGTAAACCAACTGAAGTGCGTAAGTAAAGAGATATGATTGGTACTTTACTTTATTTAACTGCTAGTTGTCCAGACATTATGTGTTCAGTATGCCTATGTGCAAGATATCGGGCTTATCCTAAGGAATCACATGTGAGCGCCGTTAAGCGTATCCTATGATACCTTAAAGGTACTTTAACAACCGATCTATGGTATCAAAAATTGATTCGTTTGACCTGATAGGTTATTCGGACACAGATTTTCCTGGATGCAAGGATGATCGTAAAAGTACTAGTGGCACATGTTATTTCCTAGGAAAATCCTCAGTCTCCTGATTTTCTGAAAAGCAAAATTCTATTGCATTATCAACAATCGAGGCTGAATATATAGCCGCAGGACGTTGTTGTGCCCAGATTTTGTGGATGAAGCAAACCTTGGAAGACTATCAGTTATCTTACAACCACATCCCTATTTAATGTAATAGCACTAGTTCGATAAATCTCACAAAGAATCCTATTTGTCACTCTCGCACTAACCATATAGAGATAAGACATCATTTTCTTAGAGACCATGTTTTACATGGTGATATTTGTCTAGAATGTATCGACACAGAACGCCAATTAGCTAACATCTTCACTAAACCCTTAGCAGAAGATCGTTCAAGCTTTATACGAAGAGAATTAGGAATTTTGGACGTTGAAGTTTTATAATATTACTTGACCTAAATTCATAAAATCATAGAAAGTATTTTGGTTAAAGACGAAAGGGCCTGTCAGACAAAAAGGTGTAAAAACCTAAGTGACACGGTGCCAAGTGTATTCGGACTACCGCTAGCTGGGATCTGGCCCCTACAACTAACCCGAAGTATTTGATACTTTATTTATTTAGGTTAATTAATATAAATTATATTTCATCAACATAAATATTTTAAATTACAACCTTGTATACGTGTTAAAACTTGTATCAAAATTGCCCAATTCTGTTCAGACTACCAAGTGACCGAGCTCCGTGCGAACTCGCGTCGAACTCGGGTAAGGCCTATTTCCGAACAGAAGCTGGACAGTCGGGCCCTCTATTAAAACCCTATCTTCGTCATCACCTTCCCCATCTACACAGCAGCTTCCATACCAAAACCCTAACCCTAGCCACCCTATTCCCCTTCTTCTAAATCTTCCAACATCTAGAAGTTTGGAGTCAGAACTATTTTGGGATTCTCTTTCATATTTCGTACTTAATTTTGGTATATTTTACTCTTTTTCCTACCTTCTTTTTCAATGACACCCAAAGCTTCTCATGCTTCCAAAAAGAAGAGAAAAGTTGGAGAAGCTTCCTCCTCTAATGTTCAAGAGGAAGGTTCTTTTTTCACTTTTTGTCCTGTATGTCGGATGGTGACTACTTTGATGAGTTCATCTTTGTTTCCAATAATGCATCTAATGAGTGGTTCAACGACTTTGTCAAACGAACAATTTGTCTGAGGAATCCAATAATTTTACTGTATATCCTGATCATTTGTTTGTGTTTGAACACTTTAACTTTGAAGATTCGGCACAATCTAGTTATCCAATTTATATGAATGCAATTTGTATATTCTATTGCAATCTCACAGTCACAAACGACACGGTTAGATCTAAATTTGGTGGGATAAAAATTGAATTTGATGATGATTTGGCTATTATGCTTCATATTCCCAATGAAGGGGAAGTACTTGTAGACATCACAAAAGTTTGATTTCTGGCTCACATGACTTTAGATTCATTTTGTGACTCGTTATGTGAACCCCATCCACGTCCCAAAGATCGCCTTCGACCGAAATATTGGAATAACTTTATACAATTTGCATCAGATGGTATTTTTTGTTATTATTCTTAAACAAACTTCCACCAATAAAATCACTTGTCTTGGGCTTTCTGTTATTTATCATCTCCACTTTGAGGTTCCATTAGGCTACCTAAGACGATCATTTTCGTAATGGAACGGTGTTACAAAATTCTGCAGAACCTTCTATACGCGATGTATTTACCTTACATCTTTGAGTATTTTTATATCGTCTTAGATGACTATCCTAAAGATGCTCCACATGCTTATCTTTGTATGCATAGTCGAGTCGTTCCTACTCCAGCAGTACAGGCTTCACCACCTCCTCTTCCTGTTTTTGAACCATCAGCTAGTTCCCATCCTTTACATTCTTCCACAAGCGTCACCCTTGAGTCCTTCCAGGCATTAGTTATTGATAAGTGTCAATCTATGGATTTTTGTACCACACTGCAGTTCCAGGCCATGACCAACACTATGTGGAATTTTAGCTATAGTTTTGCTTACAACCCTGGTGGTCCTATTCCTATGGCTTGTTATTCCTCGGTGATTGGCTATTGTATTGATGATTCGGAGGCTCAGCGATATTTTGACCCTGCTGCTGCTCGTTATGATCCACACCGTCCTGCTGAGTTCGGAAACCCTTCTCAGACAGCTGATGTTGATGATGTTGAGGATAATGATTAGAGGATGATGTCTAGTGATACAGTGTCACTATTATGTTATAATTGTATTTTTATTTCATGCATTAGCGATATTTTCTTCTTCAAAGCATTATGCACTTTTAGTTTATGAAATAGATTATTAATATTTCAGCACTCTATGTATGCATTTCTAGTTATGTTTTTCATTTATGCCTTACTAGTTTATGCACTATCTGTTTTCATCTACTGAGTACTTTCATTTTTCTGTCATTTTGATTATGTGACAAACGAGGGATAATTCTATGATTTATACTTAAACAATATTGAATACTACATATACATGTTGCTCTGAAAATTTGGCTTGAGATATTGTTTGCTAGATTTTAGATGTTCTGAGGACTTGGTCATTTATTGCGGGGGAGAAAGCTAATATACCAATACTACTATACCACTGTACCAAGCTACTTTTGTACCAGTTGAACATTTGTTAAGTATCAAATCACAGTTTTATCAAATTATAAAAATGGGGGAGATTATTGGCCCATGTTGTCACGATCATCCTGATTTAGATAATTGATTCAAAACTCTGACTTTGATACTAAAGCAAGAAGACTACAGAAGACCATAGCTGATCTCGTCAAGCAAACTTTTGTAATTTTATTCTGTATTTTTTCATTTATTGAGTATAGGTTATTTTGTGAGTCGGATATCACTGGCATTTAAAAGATCGTCCTCACAAAAACAAAATCATCTTTTTCCAAACCAAACCAACATCCAAAAAGCCATTCTGAACCAAAATGAACCCTAAAATCCTACTAGCCGAACTCGAACCGAACTCAGTCTCCTCGAATCACTCCTGGTCAAATGAATACCTAGTCTTTTGGATCTCAAACAATCAAAAATTTGAACGTTGCCCTAGCAGAGTTCTACCCAAACTCTAGTTCAAAATTACCTATAAATAGAGAAAAAATTTCATTTTACTCAATCATCTCATTTTTTATCTTCTCTATTCATTCTAAGACTTCCTATTACAAAGAACTTTTCAATCTTCATATTTCTAAGACAACTCTCATTCTTCTAAGTGTCGGTGTATTCCGGTTAGAAGTGTTCGAGTTGTACATGCTTCGTGTATAAAAGCTTTTCGGACAGTGTTGAAGTTTGTTCGTAGGCTTCGAATAAAACACGATGTTGTGAGAAGTTGGCGTATCCTTCGAGGTAAAGCACGCGGTGTAACCCCTATTTCAAATAGTTTATTTAATATCGAGCATAAGTACTCGAGACTGGATTAGTCCTCTTAGAGAAAAATTAGTATAAAATGTCGGTGTCTGCGTATTGCTCTCTCCCTATTTAATTACTACTTTACCGTATTGCATTTAATTATCTGTCTATATTTGCCTTCAGCTGCATTAATTTTTATTGGAGATATTTCTTCCGCTCCACTTTGTAGGAACGAATTATAAAGCGCAATACTATAGATGGGGATGAATAAAGTATGCAGCGGAATTTAGCTAATTAAAAATGTTAGCAACAAGATCACATATATATATCACAAGTAAGTAAATGAAAAGCAGAGATCAGAAAGTAAACGCAAACACAGCGATGTACATTGGTTTCTCTCTTGTGAGGACTATTCCAGCCGAAAGAACACTAGCTTCCAATCCATTATAGAAAAATACTACAAGTTTCATCCGAAGTCCTTGCAACTTCTACATTGCGAGCTTTGATCTGAATTACTCGACCAACTTCAATTGTGAAGTGTCTTTATTCTATCAAGTCTCTGATTACAATCTCTCTAAAACTTCTAAACCGTACAGCATATAACTGGCTTAGGATTTGAAAATGAAAGAGTTTAGAACACTTTGGAAGACGTTAAGCTTAGAGAGAAGAGAGGTGTGTTAAAATGAGTGAAATATCTCTATTTATAGGTTTTTCAAAGTCAGAATTCAGACAGAATTTTTTGAGAGAATCTCGACAAATAGTCGTTGCATCCGTAACAGTAGGATGACCAAGTTCAAAATCCAACGGCACCGAACGAACTCGGACAAGTTCGGACCGAACTCGTGCCGAACTCTGTTGGTGACCAGAGTTTGATTTTTGGGGAATTTTATAAATCGGATTTGAGTTTTGGGCTTTCGAAAGTTTTAGCAGCTAGGGGCTTTTTGTAAAATGGGCTATTTTCAAAACATTGGATATTTTGAAAATTTTGGGGTAGCCTATTTGCCAGTACGACTCGGTGTACAAAGTATTCCGAGACTCAATAAATAAAAAATTATATTGAATATTGAAATTGGCAAAACAGCTTCAGTCTTGAACAGAGTGGTAGAAGTTCTCAACAATCGTCCAAGTAGCCCTTATATCGAGACAGGGTTAGATCAATTATTAAAATTAGGTTCGACCATGACCAATGGGCCAACAATCTCTTCCATTTTGATAATGGACAAACCTTGACCGATATAACATCTCGATCTTTTGATTTGACAAAAATCAAATTTGTAATGTCAAGTTCAGCTTGTATGGTATTGTATCCTCAAAAAAATTGTGTATCCTATAAAAGATGTTAGATCTATTTTGTCCTCCGTTGTCACTTAGAAAAATTACTGTATGGTACTGCAAACAAACGTTGAAGAAATACAAGAAAATAGTAGGAAAAACATATATTTCACAGGCAGTTTATATGTGAAAGCAAAAGCTAGAAGAAATAATGCTACGCATAAACATAAAGAACAGTAGTAACGCCCCAGAACCAGAATACTGGAGAGCGGGGACGTACATAACCAGCTACGTATATTGAAGTGCAACCCACCTCGCTATACGGTCACGGCTGTCTAGATACATGAGGGTTTAAATACAATCCATCAGTCACCTATGGTCAGGAACAAGCCTATTGACTCAATCTCAAGCAAGCAATAGCAGCCACAAGATGTTAGAGCACCAAATATACAATAGTAAGGCGTCACATATATTACATATTCGGATGATCATGAAGCTAGTCGTACAAAATATCAAGACTAGCAAGAGTTTCAGTCATACATGATCAATCCTAGGATTTGTCAATCATGTTACACCCCGTAGACAGACAGTAAATAAGGAGCAATACGAGCTAACATATGCTCGTCGGCTAAACGCCTCAAAGAATAATTTTACAATAAAGTGGGAGGACGAAAGAAACCCACTCGTTGCCAAGGTTACGCCTGGTGGTCACCATCTAGCTGGAAGGTAGGTAGATCCTCGAGTGCTGCTCCGATATCTGGTCATACAAAACCAGCTGGGTCAGACCCCAGAAAGAGCAAGTGCCACAAAAGAGGCTTCACTTAGGTACTAAAACTAGCATATCACAATAGAATATTAAAGATGATAAGTAAAGAACTGATAATAATAGAGATAGCAACAGTAAACTGAGTACGAGTAAACCATTCAAGTAGCCAGGTCATAACCCTTAAATCAAACAAGGATCGGGGTTGGAACCCTTCACCTGAATAGAAACCCGTCTCAAATACTATTGGTAAGGTAACAAGACAATAAAAAAAAGATGACACAGAACTGCTCCGGGAGCCAGGTTACAACCCTTAAACCAAACAAGGACCGGAGTTGTAACCCTTCGCCTGAACAGAACTGGACTCCTGATCTTTATTGTTAAGGACAGTATAAATAATCATGATATTGAAGTAAGGTAAAACATGACGAGCAGGACAAGGGGTGCAATACGACAATAAACGAAGAGAGGACACAGAACTTCTTCGGGAGCCAGGTTACAACCCATAAACCAAACAAGGACCGGGGTTGGAACCCTTCATGAATAGAAACCCGTCTCAAATACTATTGGTAAGATAACAAGACAATAAACGAAAAGAGGACACAAAACTGCTCCGGGAGCCAGGTTACAACCCTTAAACCAAACAAGGACCGGGGTTGTAACCCTTCGCCTGAACAGAACAGGACCCCTGATCTTTATTGTTAAGGCCAATATAAATAATCATGATATTGAAGTAAGGTAAAACATGACGAGCAGGGCAAGGGGTACAATACGACAATAAACGAAGAGAGGACACAGAACTGCTTTGGGAGCCAGGTTACAACCCTTAAACCAAACAAGGACCGGGGTTGTAACTCTTCGCCTGAACAGAACTGGGCCCTTGATCGTTATTGTTGAGGCAAGCATAAGTAGTCTGTCATGTCACAATCTTGTACAGGATCAGGACGGGACTAAGTTGGACTAGATTTCATCCAATCAATCACGACCAAGCAAAGAGTACGGCTTGATACTTTAACTAACTAGGGTTATCATAAGCCTAGTTACTAGCAAGATGCAATAAGATTATCCTATCAGCCACAAGCCCTACAGACCATCAAGGTTATTCGGATCGAATGTCCATTTATGAAGGATGCAACACGTGACTATGTGCTGAAAATGTGTCCTACTCGTCGGTAGGCTACAAGTCTACTTAGTGCGCCCGGATAACGGGACTGCCTGTAGCTGTAAAATCTCTCCATGACTACTGGATTATTCTAGTTATTAGCCATAGTCAATTACAGTAGGTATCCCTGACCGTGGTACTCAGGGATCCCTATCCTAGACATGATACAAGACAGTACTGGTTTATTTGTACAAACACAAGTCTACGGTGTCCAATTCAATTATACTTGTCATATCAGGCTAGTTGTCGTAACAGCGTGTCGAAATACATCATGTCAGTTTACTAGTCAAGAGTGTGCCACGTCGGGCCACTTGTATTCATAGAACATAATAGAGTTTACTTGTCATAAGCATAAATATGACATTTCAATTTAATAATAATAATAAAGGATGAGACTGTGGAAGGAGCCATGCGGCAGAGAACATGCGCGCTTATGCGGCTGGGGACTGCGCTCATGCGGCTGGAATGAGGGCAGGTGCAGGCAGCTCAGGAAGGAAGGGGGCGTATGCGGCTTGGGAGGTAATGAGTTCATGCGGCTGGAAAGTGATGCGGGGCTCATGCGGCAGCGAAACTCAAGCTTATGCGGCTGGGAAGGAAGGGCTCATGCGGCAGCGAGATGGCAACCTTATGCGGCTGAGAATGAAGGGTCTTATGCGGCTTGGGATGAATCAAACATATGCGGCTATGCTCATGTGGAGTCTTATGCGGCTGGGCCAGGGGCGGTTCTTATGCGGCTGCGAAGTACCAAAGCCTTATGCGGCTGCAGGGAGTTGTCTTCATGCGGCTGGAAAGTAATGCGACATGCGGCTGGGTCATGTCAAGGCCGTATGCGGCTATGGGGAAACGAGTATATGCGGCTGCGGATACTTGAGTTCATGCGGCTGGATTATGTCGAGGCTTTATGCGGCTAAGAAGTTGACTTCATGCGGCAGCATGAATGATGAGCCTATGCGGCTAAGGAATCAATATGACCATGCGGCTAAGAGGACTTGCCGCATGAACATTCATGCGATCAAGTACTTCCATGCGGCTGAAGACTGTCATGCGGCTCAGAAATTGTTCTTCTTTTCTGCTTGTCCGAGAGAAGAACCAAGGAGTCCATGGCTTCAAGGCTCATAAGTCCTTCATCCGAAGTCGAATTCAGACTTCCACATGTCAAAATGGGGGCAAAATGAAATTTTCTACAACATGGAACCATCAAAACTTAGAAATAACAAGGTTAAGTAGATCAAAACTCAAGAAATCCGAAAATACAATAAACTTAGATATACACAAATTGAACCATGGAAATTAAAAATACTAAATATTAAAGTGTGTTAGAATCTCGTGAGAAAAAAAAATAGAACAATAAAATTTGGGTTCCCATGAAGCAAGCTGTACTTGCCTAAGAGCTCTCTCTCTCTCCTGGTAGATGAAAAAGTAATGGTAGAGAAGAAGAAGTAAATAAAGAGAATTAATGAAGAGAAAGAGAGTGGGCGGCTATAAATAGGGATGGTGGTGATAGGTAAGGGTTCTCCCCTTGGTTCATGATGAACCAATAAGCAACCCAAGCCGAACCAAGGCAACCCAAACAAGTCGAACCAAGCTAAGAGACATGCAATACGAGTCAAGATACGTATATGTATTCCAAAATACGTAATACGAACTATAGGCATTACAACTCTACCCATATTAAAAGAATTTCGACCTCGAAATTTAATTAAGATGATAGGAAAGAAAGGACAAGCTATACTAATCACATGCAAGTTATACCAATCAATCTATCATGCAGTCATTCATTCAAACAAAGAATTAAAATCATAAGGCATAAGGAAGGTATTATACCTTACGAGTCAAACAGGTCGGGATATCGCGATCGGATATTATCCTCACGCTCCTACGTTGACTACCCAAAGAGTGATGAACCCAAGCAACACGGACTAAACTAATAGCCTTGTTCTTGAGTATCTTCTCTCTTCGGTCCAATATAGACATGGATCTCTCCTCATACTAAAGGTTGGTACCAACAACCAATTCTGAATGATCCAGGATGTGGCTCTGGCCCAAATATACCATCGTAGTTGGGATACATGGAATACGTCATGCACCTCACATAACGACGGTGGAAGAGCGAGACGATAGGATATATCTTCTACTCGCTCCAGAATGTCGAACGGCCCTATATACCTAGGACTAAGCTTTTCCTGTACGTCGAAATGAATGACGCCACGGTTAGGCAAAATCCTCAATACATGGTCGTCGACAGAAAACTCAAGAGGGCACCGATGAGAATCAGTCCAATGATGCTGGCGATCCTGAGCAACTCGAATATGATCTCTAACTCTCTGACCACTCCAACTGTCTGGGCAATCATTTTCGGATCGAGCATCTGCCTCTCTCCAATATCATCCATAGTGGAGATCTACACTTCCTACCATATAGCCTCGAACGGTGCCATCTGGATGCTGGCCTGGAAACTGTTATTGTACGAAAACTCCACCAGGTGTAGGTGATCCTCCATGAACCACCAAAGTCGAGTGTACAAGATCTCAATATATCTTCAAGAGTCTGGATCGTCGTTCTGACTGGCCATCTGTCTGCGGATGATAAGCTGAGCTGAACTGAAGGTGAGTCCCCAAACTCTCTTGCAGGCTACACCAAAAATGCGACATAAATCTTGAATCTCTATACGAGGTGATACTGACTGGTATACCGTGCAATCTGATAATCTGTCTGAGGTACATCTCTGCTAGCTGAGCCGTCGACTGACCAACTCTGAACGGGAGAAAGTGAGCCACCTTCGTGAGCCTGTCAACTATAACCCAAATAGCGTCTCTGCCAGGCGGGGATCTAGGTAATCCAGTCAGAAAATCCATGGTTATATGCTCCCACTTCCATTCCAAAATTGGCAAGGGCTGAAGAAGTCCAGCTGGCCTCTGATGTTCAGCTTTAACTTGTTGGCAAACCAAACACCGAGAGACAAACCGGGCTATCTCCCTCTTCATGCCGATCCACCAAAAGTGCTGACGGATATCACGGTACATCTTCGTGCCACCGGGATGAATAGAATACTGCGACCTATGAGCCTCTGCCATGATCTCCTGTCTGATATCACCGCCGGGTACACAAAGATGCCTTCCATGTTGAATTGTACCATCCTCATGGATACATAACTCTGGTCTTTGTCCTGCCACATATTCTGTCCTAAGCTACTGAAGCTTAGAATCTGCTGACTGTGCCATCCGGATCCTCTCGACTATAGTGGACTGAACTTGTATACTGGCCATCAATGCCATACTGGTAGGAAGGACAACTTCTATACCCATCATCTGAAGATCTGCTAACAGCTGATTGTACGGTTAGGAAATAAACTCTGGCTCTCCTGCTCAATGCATCTCCAATAACGTTGGCCTTCCCTGGATGATATTGCAGGTTGACATCATAATCCACAAGTAGCTCCAGCCATCTACTCTGACGCATGTTGAGATCCTTCTGGGTAAAAATATACTTCAGGCTCTTGTGGTCGGTAAAAATTTCATTCTATCTCCATACAAATAGTGCCTCCAAAACTTAAGTGCAAACACTACTGTTGTCAGCTCCAAGTCATGGGTTGGGTAATTTCTCTCATGATCACGAAGTTGTCGTGAAGCATAAGCTATTACCTTCCCATGCTGCATCAAAACACATCCTAAGCCTCTGTCCGAAGCATCACAGTATACTGAGAATCCTTCGGTTCCATCTGAAAGCGTGAGAATGGGAGCCATCATCAAGCCTCGCTTCAATTTCTCAAAAGAACTCTGGCACTCTGCTGTCCAAGCAAACTGCACATTCTTGCGGGTAACTAGGTCAATGGCGCTGAAATTCGAGCAAAGTCCAAAACAAGTCGCCGGTAGTAGCCGGCCAAGCCAAGAAAACTATGAAATTTTGTAACTGTGCTAGGTATCGGCCACGTCTCAATAGCCATGATTTTTTGGAGATCCACTTCTACTCCTCCTCTGGTGATGATATAACCCAAGTACGAAATACGATCGAGCCAGAACTCGTATTTACTGAACTTGGCATAGAACTGGTGCTCTCGAAGAATCTGAAGAACGACTCTGAGATGCTGCTCATGATCCGCCTCATTCTTGCTGTAGACTAGGATGTCGTCTAGGAACATAATCATGAACTGATCCAAATAGGGCATAAAGATGCGATTTATGAGGTCCATGAATACCGTCGGCGTATTGGTTGCTCCGAATGGCATCACAAGGAACTCACAATGCCAATACCGGGATCTGAAAGCTGTCTTTGGGGTGTCCTGCTCTCTGACTCTGATCCGATGATATCATGAGCGCATGTCGATCATCGAAAATATGCTGCCCCCCTTAAGCTGATCAAACAAGTCATCTATCCTCGAGAGAGTATTTGTTCTTGATTGTCACTGAGTTCAAGGTACGATAATCTACACATAATCTGGATGTACCATCCTTCTTTTTCACAAGAAGCATCAGGGCTCTCCAAGGCGATCCACTAGCACGAATGAATCCCTTGGTCCCGAGTTCTTCAATCATTTTATACAATATCTCTAACTCTGACGGTGCCATCCTGTAGACTCTTTTTGACACTGGTGTTGTCCCGGAAATCAAGTCAATGGTGAACTCGATCTCTCTCTGGCAGCATCCCTGGAAGCTCTTTCGAGAAAACATCTGAAAATTTATCGACCATCCGGGGTAACTGCACTGCTGTTACGGCCATCCGTAATACTGGAGGAGAAGGTTTAACTTTGCCACGGGAAAAGAAAAAACAATGGCTTTCAGGAAATGCTAAAAACAACCCTGCCAATAGGGCAGTCCATCCTAGCATACTGGTCTCTCAACCAATCCATCCCTAGGACCACATCATAATCGGCCATCGGAAACTCTATCAATCTAGCGGAGAATTATCTACCGCTAACTACGATCCGACACGAGGAAAACGCTCTATCTACTCCCACAAGTCCATTACCAGTAAGTATATTGAGCCTTACTGATAATGACTCGGGCTCCAGTCCTATCCGTGTCGCAAATCATGCAGACATAAATGAATGCGAGGCAACAGAATCAAATAATACTGAAGCTGGAAAGGCGTTGACAAGAATAGTACCTGCTACCACCTAACCTGGTGCTAATCCTTCTTTTTCTATGGGCAAAGCCAGCACTTGACCATGTCCTCTGGGTGCCCCTCTGCTGAAAATTTCTCTGCCTGCTCTGGATCAAGGCGTAGTCTTGGGCATACTCCGCGGTCTCTGCTGCTGGAACGCCTGGGCCTGCATCGACAATGGCCTTGAGAACGGGTACTGCTGCTGCTGCTGCACTGGTGCTGGTCCTCTAACTGAAGGACTAGAGAAAGCAGATGGTGAACTCTCCCTGTTCGAGCAATTTCCAACCCAGTGGTCCGGGACCACAAACCAAGCACAAACCCTGTGCACTACGACACTCCGATACCACATGCCCCAGCTTCCCGCTATGAACATCCCAATACGGAAGAGTGCTTCTGCTTCTAGAGCTAGGGGTGCGTCAGGATTGAATGCTGAACTGACGTCACTGAGGCCACCCGCCTCGGAGCTCCAATGGTCAAAGCCCTGGCTGCCGGGGCTAGTGCTGAAGACTGATTCATCTGGTTATAGGAGCGCTTCCGACCCCCGGTCCTATCCACGATCCTCTGGGAGGTATACTCATGCCTCCGGTCTGCTCTCAATACTGTATCAAAAGTCTGATGCTCGAACTGTTCTACCGCCAGCAAAATCTCTAGTGGAGTCCCTGCTAAAACCGTTGGGCTCTATCGAACTCGGTCACCACCAAGGTGGGAACAAACCGACTAAGTCTGGAAAACTCGGCCGCATATCCGTCGACCGCCCTGCCCATCTGCTTCAGATTAGTGAACCTCGTCTATAGATCGTACCGAGCTACAGCGTCAAAATACTTGGTCTGGAATCTCACTCTGAATATTGCCCAGGCAATAGGTGCCATCAATCCAACGGCCTGCGACGCCCACCAGCTGCGGGCAAGATCCAATAGCTGCAAGCGCACCACGGCCACCTTCTTGTTCTCGGGCATCTTTGCCGCCTCTAGAATCACCTCTGTGTCCTGAAGCCAAGCATCAGCAGCGATAGCTTCTTCACTGCCTTCAAAGAATGGATGGTTAAGCAATTAAAGTTGTTGGCCGTGCTGTTACCCTGATGACCTCCTCAGGTCAAAGCATCTGCCACCGCCTGGTGCAAGGCATCTCCTCGACGATCCTAGGAAGCTAATAATGACCTGATTAGACCCACCAAAGTACCATCATCAGGCTTTGCAGGCTGTACGGGTTGAACTGGTTGCTCTCCTCCAGTAGGCACGACTCGGGAGGCTACTCCGAAATGTTGGCTTGATCTCCAGGTTACTGCTGATCCACGGGAGGTGCTCTGCCTTGCCGATCGACAGGTCCAGGAAGAATGTCCCTGAAGAAGATGACATAGGGAACAATAAGGAAGAACCAAGACAGATCAACGATACAAGCATGTGATCAGGTCAAGATTTTCAGGAATTTAGAAGATAAGAGCAGAGATCAAGGGCGAGTACTGACTGAGACATCTATTCGGTAAACCCTCACATATCTTGATTTACAAGACCTGCATGGGCCACCACTTAAACCATGTAACGCCCCAGAACCAGAATACTGGAGAGCGGGGCATACATAGCCAGCTACGTATATTGAAGTGCAACCCACCTCGCTATACGGTCATGGCTGTCTAGATAAATTAGGGTTTAACTATAATCCATCAGTCACCTATGGTCAGGAACAAGCCTATTGTCTCAATCTCAAGCAACCAATAGCAGTCACAAGATGTCAGAGCCCCAAATATACAATAGTAAGGCGCCCCATATTACATACTCGGATGATCATGAAGCTAGTCGTACAAAATTTTAAGACTAGCAAGAGTTTCAGTCATACATGATCAACCCTAGGATTTGCCACTCATGTTACAGCCCGTAGGCAGACAGTAAATAAAGAGCAATACGAGCTAACATGTGCTCGCTGGCTAAACGCCTCAAAAGATTAATTTTATAATAATGGGAGGACGAAAGAAACCCACTCGTTGCCAGGGTTACACCTGGTGGTCACCATCTGGCTGGAAGGTAGGTAGATCCTCGGGTGCTGCTCCGATATCTGGTCATACAAAACCAGCTGGGTCAGACCCCAGAAAGAGCAAGTGCGACAAAGGAGGCTTTATTTAGGTACTAAAACCAGCATATCACAATAGAATATTAAAGATGATAAATAAAGAACTGATAATAATAGAGATAGCAACAGTAAAATGAGTACGAGTAAACCAATCAAGTAGCCAGGTCACAACCCTTAAACCAAACAAGGACCGGGGTTGGAACCCTTCACCTGAATAGAAACTCGTCTCAAATACTATTGGTAAGGTAACAAGACAATAAACGAAGAGAGGACACAAAACTGCTCCGGGAGCCAGGTTACAACCCTTAAACCAAACAAGGACCGGGGTTATAACCCTTCGCCTGAACAAAACTGGACCCCTGATCTTTATTGTTAAGTCCAGTATAAATAATCATGATATTAAAGTAAAGTAAAACATGACGAGCAGGGCAAAGGGTACAATACGACAATAAACGAAGAGAGGACACAGAACAGCTCCGGAAGCCAGGTTACAACCCTTAAACCAAATAAGGACCGGGGTTAGAACCCTTCACCTGAATAGAAACCCGTCTCAAATACTATTGGTAAGGTAACAAGACAATAAACGAAGAGAGGACACAGAACTGCTCCGGGAGCCAGGTTACAACCCTTAAACCAAACAAGGACCGGAGTTGTAACCCTTCGCCTGAACAGAACTGGACCTCTGATCTTTATGTTAAGGCCAGTATAAATAATCATGATGTTGAAGTAAGGTAAAACATGACGAGCAGGACAAGGGGTGCAATACGACAATAAACGAAGAGAGGACACAGAACTGCTCCGGGAGCCAGGTTACAACCCTTAAACCAAACAAGGACTGGGGTCGTAACTTCGCCTGAACAGAACTGGACCCCTGATCATTATTGTTGAGGCAAGCATAAGTAGTCATGTCATGTCATAATCTTGTACAAGATCAGGACGGGACTAAGCTGGACTAGATTCCATCCAATCAATCACGGCCAAACAAAAAGTACGGCTTGATACTTTAACTAACTAGGGTTATCATAAGCCTAGTTACTAGCAAGATACAATGAGATTATCCCATCAGCCACAAGCCCTGCAGACCATCCAGGTTATTCGGGTCGAATGTCCGTTTATGAAGGATGCAGCACGTGACTGTATACCGAAAATGTGCCCTACTCGTCGGTAGGCTACAAGTCCACTTAGTGCGCCCAGATAACATGATTGCCTGTAGCTGGAAAATCTCTCCATGACCACTGGATTATTCTAGTTTATTAGCCCTAATCAATTGCAGTAGGTATCCCTGACCGTGGTACTCAGGGATCCCTATCCTAGACCTGATGCAAGACAGTACTGGTTTATTTGTACAAATATAATCGTCCATGGTGTCCAATTCAATTATACTTGTCATGCCAGGCTAGCTGTCGTAACAGCGTATCAAAACATCATGTCAGTTTACTAGTCAAGAGTGCGCCACGGCGGTTCCCTATTATATGCATGGAACATAATAGAGTTTACTTGTCCTAAGCATAATTGTGACATTTTAATTTAATAATAATAATAATAAAAAGGACGAGGCTGTGGAAGGAGCCATGCGGCAGAGAACATGCGCGCTTATGCGGCTGGGGACTGCGCGCTCATGCGGCTGGAATAAGGGCAGGTGCATGCAGCTCAGGAAGGAAGGGGGCGCATGCGGCTTGAGAAGTAATAAGTTCATGCGGCTGGAAAGTGATCCGGGGATCATGCGGCAGCAGAAACTCAAGCTTATGTGGCTGGAAAGTGATCTGGGCTCATGGGGTAGCGGAAACTCAAGCTTATGCGGCTGGGAAGAAAGGGCTCAAGCGGCAGCGAAAACTCAACCTTGTGCGACTGGGAAGGAAGGGCTCATGCGGCGGCAGGATGGCAACCTTATGCGGCTGAGAATGAAAGGACTTACGCGGCTCGGGATGAATCAAGCATATGCGGCTATGCTCAAGTGGTGTCTTATGCGACTGGGCCAGGGGCGGGTCTTATGCGGCTGCGAAGTACCAAAGCCTTATGCGGCTGCAGGGAGTTGTCTTCATGCGGCTGGAAAGTAATGCGCCATGCGGCTGGGTCATGTCAAGGCCGTATGCAGCTATGGGGAAGTGAGTATATGCGGCTGCGGATACTTGAGTTCATACGCTGGATTATGCCCGGCTGGATTATGCCGAGGCTTTATACAACTAAGAAGTTGACTTCATACGGCAGCGTGAATGATAAGCCTATGCGGCTAAGGAATCAATACGACCATGCGGCTAAGAGGACTTGCCGCATGAACATCCATGCGGTCAAGTACTTCCATGCGGCTGAAGACTGTCATGCGGCTCCGTAACTGTTCTTCTTCTCTGCTTGTCCAAGAAGAAGAACCATGGAGTCCATGGCTTCAAGGCTCATAAGTCCTTCATCCAAAATCGAAATTCAGACTTCCATAAGTCAAAATGGGGGCAGAACAAAATTTTCTATAGTATAGAACCATCAAAACATGAAAATAATAAAGTTAAGTAGATCAAAACTCAAGAAATCCAAAAATACAATAAACTTAGATCTACACAAATTAAACCATGGAAATTATAAATGCTAAATATTAAAGTGTGTTAGAACCTCGTGGAGAATAAAATAGAATAATAAATTTAGGTTTCTCCATGAAGCAAGCTGCACTTGCCTAAGAGCTCTCTCTCTCTCTCTCTCTCTCTCTCCGGTAGGTGAAGAAGTACTGGTGGAGAAGCAGAAGTAAATGAAGAGAATTAATGAAGAGAGAGAGAGTGGGCGGCTATAAATGGAGATGGTGGTAATAGGTAAGGGTTCTTCCCTTGGTTCATGATGAACCAATAAGCAACCCAAGCCAAACAAAGCCAACCCAAACAAGCCGAACCAAGCCAGGAGACATGCAATACGAGTCAAGATATGTACACGTATTCCAAAATACGTAATACGAACTATAGGCATTACAACTCTACCCATCTTAAAAGAATTCCGTCTTCGGAATTTAATTAAGATGATAGGGAAGCAAGGACAAGCTATACTAATCACAGGCAAGTTTTACCAATCAATCTATCATACAGCCATTCATTCAAGCAAAGAATTGAAATCATAAGGCATAAGGAAGGTATTATACCTTACGAGTCAAACAGGTTGGGATATCGTGATCGGATATCATCCTCACGCTCCCTCGTTGACTCACCCAAAGAGTGATGACCCCAAGCAACACGGACTAAACTAATAGTCTTATTCTTGAGTATCTTCTCTCTTTGGTCCAATATAGACACGGGCCTCTTCTCACACGAAAGGTTGGTACCAACAACCAATTTTAATGAACTAGGATGTGGCTCGGGTCCGAAATATACCATCGTAGTTGGGATACATGGAATATGTCATGCACCTCATGACATAACGACGGTAGAAGAGCGAGACGATAGGATACATCTCCTACTCGCTCCAGAATGTCGAACGGCCCTACATACCTAGGACAAAGCTTTCTTCACACGCTGAAACGAATGACGCCACGGTTAGGCAAAATCCTCAGGAATACATAGTCGCCGACAGAAAACTCAAGAGGGCGCCGATGAGAATCGGCCCAATGACGTTGTGATCCTGAGCAACTCGAAGATGATCTCTGACTCTTCTGACCACTCCAACTGTCTGGGCAATCATTTTCGGACCGAGCATCTGTCTCGCTCCAACATCATCCCAGGCTAGTGGGGATCTGCATTTCCTACCATATAGTGCCTCAAACGGTGCCATCTGGATGTTGGCCTGGAAACTGTTATTATACGAGAACTCCACCAGGTGCTGGTGATCTTCCCATGAACCACCAAGTCGAGTGTACAAGATCTCAACATATCTTCAAGAGTCTGGATCCTGCGTTCTGACAGGCCATCTGTCTGCGGATGATAAGATGAGCTGAACTGGAGGCGAGTCCCCAAACTCTCTTGCAGTCTACGCCAAAAGTAACGTAAATCTTGAATCTCTATCCGAGGTGATACTAACTGGTACATCATGCAATCTGATAATTTGCCTGAGGTACATCTCTGCTAGCGAAGCCGTCGACTGACCAACTTTGAACAGGAAAAAGTGAGCCACCTTCGTGAGCCTGTCAACTATAACCCAAATAGCGTCTCTGCCAGCCGGGGATCTTGGTAATCCAATCACAAAATCTATGGTTATTTGCTCCCACTTCCATTTTGGAATTGGCAAGGGCTGAAGAAGTCCAGCTGGCCTCTGATGTTCAGCTTTAACTTGTTGGCAAACCAAACACCGAGAGACAAATCGGGCTATCTCCCTCTTAATGCCGATCCACCAAAAGTCCTGACGGATATCACGGTACAACTTCGTACCAACAGGATGAATGGAATACTGCGACCTGTGAGCCTATGCCATGATCTCCTATTTGATATCACCGTCGGGTACACAAAGACGCCTCCCATGTCGAAGTGTACCGTCCTCATGGATACATAACTCTGGTCTTTGTCCTGCCATACATTCTGCCCTAAGCCGCTGAAGCTTGGAATCTGCTGACTGTGCCATCCGGATCCTCTCGACTATAGTGGACTGAACTTGCATACTGGCCATCAATACCACACAGGTAGAAAGGACAATTTCTATACCCATCTTCTGAAGATCTGTTAACAGCTCTGATTGCACGGTTAGGAAATAAACTTCGGCTCTCCTGCTCAATGCATCTGCAACAACGTTGGCCTTCCTGGATGATACTGCAGGTTGACATCATAATCCACAAGTAGCTCCAGCCATCTACTCTGACGCATGTTGAGATCCTTCTGGATGAAAATACTTCAGGCTCTTGTGGTCGGTGAAAATCTCTACCCTATCTCCATACAAAAAGTACCTCCATAACTTAAGTGCAAATACTACTGCTGTCAACTCCAAGTCATGGGTTGGATAATTCTTCTCATGATCATGAAGTTGTCACGAATCATATGCTATTACCTTCCCATGCTACATCAAAACACATCCTAAGCCTCTGCCCGAAGCATCACAGTATACTGAGAATCCTCCGGTTCCATCTGGAAGCGTGAGAATGGGAGCCGTCATCAAGCCTCGCTTCAATTTCTCAAAAGAACTCTGGCACTCTGCTGTCCAAGCAAACTGCACATCCTTGCGGGTCAACTAGGTCAATGGCGCTAAAATCCGAGCAAAGTCCGAAACAAATCGCCTGTAGTAGCCGGCCAAGCCAAGAAAACTACGAACTTCTGCAACTGTGCTAGGTACCGGCCACGTCTCAATAGCTACAATTTTCTGGGAATCCACTTCTACTCCTCCTCTGGTGATATAACCGAAGTATGAAATACGATCGAGCCAGAACTCGCATTTGCTAAACTTGGCATAGAACTGGTGCTCTCGGAGAATCTGAAGAACGACTCTGAGATGCTGTACATGATCCGCCTCATTCTTGCTGTAGACCAGGATGTCGTCTAGGAACACAATCACAAACTGATCCAAATAGGGCATAAAGATGCGATTCATGAGGTCCATGAATACCGTCGGCGCATTGGTTGCTCCGAATGGCATCACAAGAAACTTCTAATGCCCATACCGGGATCTGAAAGCTGTCTTCGGGATGTCCTGCTCTCTGACTCTGACCTGAGGGTATCCTGAACGCAAGTCGATCTTCGTAAATACTGCTGCCCTCTTAAGCTGATCAAATAAGTCATCTATCCTCGGGAGAGGGTATTTGTTCTTGATTGTCACTGAGTTCAAGGTACGATAATCTACACATAATCTGGACGTACCATCCTTATTTTTCACAAGAAGCATCGGGGCTCCCCAAGGCGATCCACTAGTACGAATGAATCCTTTGGTCCTGAGTTCTTCAATCTTTTTGTACAATATCTCTAACTCTGACGGTGCCATCCTGTAGACTTTCTGACACTGGTACTGTCCAGGGAATCAAGTCAATGGTGAACTCGATCTCTCTCTCTGGCGGCATCCCTGGAAGCTCTTCCGGGAAAATTTAGAAATTCCTCGACTATCCGGTGTAACTGTACTGCTGTTACGGCCATCCGTAATACTGAAAGAGAAGGTTCAACTTCGCCTCAGAAAAAGGAAAACTTTGGCTCTCCGAAAATGCTAAAAAACCCTGCCAATATGGCAGTCTATCCTAGCATACTGGTCTCTCAACCAATCCTTCCCTAGGACCACATCATAATCGGCCATCGAAAACTCTATCAATCTAGCGGGGAATTATCTACTGCTAACTACGATCCGAACACGAGGAAAACACTCTATCTACTCCCACAAGTCCATTACCAGTAAGTATATTGAGCCTTACTGATAATGACTCGGGCTCCAGTCCTATCCATGTCACGAATCGTGTAGACATAAATGAATGCGAGGCACCAGAATCAAATAATACTGAAGCTGGAAAGGTGTTGACGAGAATAGTACCTGCCACCATCTCACCTGGTGCTAATCCTTCTTTCCCCATGGTCAAAGCCAGCACTTGACCATGTCCTCTGGGTGTGGGTCTCCTCTGCTAAAAATTTCTCTGCCTGCTCTGGATCAGGGCTTGGGTTGGGTATACTGCATCTGCTGCTGGAACGCTTGGGCCTGCGTCGACAATGGCCTCGGGAATGGGTACTGCTGCTGCTGGACTGGTGCTGGTCCTCTAACTGAAGGACTAGTAGGGGTGTAAAATAGACAAAGTAGTCCGTTGTCCGTACATGTCCGGCTCGATAAATGGTTCGACCGTGGGCCGTCCGATTGATTAACGAACAAAACTTGGACATATTTTTTGGTCCGTTTAAAAATCGGACACGAACATAATCATATCCATGTCCGGTCCGAATTTGTCCGCGGACCGCCCATAGTGGAAACTCCTTTTGGTTTTGCATCAATTATGTCATATCATTTTGATTTTGCATCAATTTATTATTGTCCGGTCTCGATTTTCATTAACCTTTTACCATTGTTTGTTGTATTCTATAACCTTCTATTATATTTTCTTTCAACTTGATTTTTTTAGCAACTATCAAGTAATCTTGATAAAATAATAGCTTTTGATAATATATTTAATTTGTCCGCGGACTGTCCGATTGAATTAACGAACAGTGGTTGTCCGTGTCCGTCCGGCCCAAATTCGAACAGAGGACTGTCCGTGTCCGTCCATCCGAACTCATTTTTTTTCAGACCGAACACGGACAGTGGACTATCCGTGTCCGTCCGACCCGTTTACACCCCTAAGGACTAGAGAATGCTGATAATGAACTCCCCTGTTCGGGCAATTCCCAACCCTGTGGTCCAGGACACCATAAACCAAACACAAACCCGGTGCCCTGCGACACTCCGATACCACATGCCCTAGCTTCCCGCAGTGTGAACATCCCACTACGGAAGAGTGCTTCTGCTTCTACTACTGGGGGTGCGTCGGAATTGAATGCGGAACCGACGTCACTGAGGCCACCCGCCTCGGAGCTCCAATGGTCAAAGCCCTGGCTGCCGGGGCTAGTGCTGAAGACTATTCATCTGGTTGTGGGAGTGCTTCCGACCCCCGGTCCTATCCACGATCCTCTGGGAGGTATACTCATGCCTCCGGGCTGCTCTCAACACTGTATCAAAAGTCTGATGCTCGAACTGCTCTACTGCCAGCAAAATCTTTAGGTCGAGTCCCTGCTGAAACCGCTGGGCTCTATCGAACTCGGTCGCCACCAAGATAGGAACAAATCGACTAAGCCTGGAAAACTCGGCCGCATATCCGTCGACCGTCCTGTCCATCTGCTTCAGATTGGTGAACCTCGTTTGTAGATCGTACCGAGCTACAGCATCAAAATACTTGGTCTGGAATCTCTCTATGAATATTGCCCAGGCAATAGGTACCATCAACCTAACGGCCTGAGACCCACCAGCTAAGGAAAATATCCAATAGCTGCAAGCGCACCATGGCCACCTTCTCGTTCTCGGGCATCTTTGCGCCTCTAGAATCACCTCTGTGTCCTGAAGCCAAGCATCAGCAGCATAGCATCTTCACAGCAGTCAAAGAATGGAGGGTTCAAGTGCTTGAAACTGTTGGCTGCGCTGTTACCCTGATGACCTCCTCTGGTCAAAGCATCTGCCACCGCCTGGTGCAAGACATCTCCTCGACATCCTGGAAAGCTAATAATGACATGATGAGACCCACCAAAGTGCCATTATCAGTCTCTGCAGGCTGTACGGGTTGAACTGGTGGCTCTCCTCCAGTAGGTACGACTCTGGAGGCTACTCCGAAATGCTAGGCTTGATCTTTGGGTTACGGCTGGTCCACGGTAGGTGCTCTGCCTTGCTGATCGGCAGGTCCAGGAAGAATGTTACTGAAGAAGATGACATAGGGAACGTTAAGGAAGGACCAAGATAGTTCAATGATACAAGCATGTGATCAGGTCAAGATTTTTAGGGATTTAGAAGATATGAGCAGAGATCAAGGGCGAGTACTGATTGAGACATCTATTCGGTAAACCCTCACATATTTTGATTTACAAGATCTGCATGGGCCACCACTTAAACCACGTAACGTCCCAGAACCAGAATACTGGAGAGCGGGGGCGTACATAGCCAGCTACGTATATTGAAGTGCAACCCACCTCGCTATACGGTCACGGCTGTCTTGATACATGAGGGTTTAACTACAATCCATCAGTCACCTATGGTCAGGAACAAGCCTATTGTCTCAATCTCAAGCAAGCAGTCACAAGATGTCAGAGCACCAAATATACAATAGTAAGGTATCCCATACATTACATACTCGGATGATCATGAAGCTAGTAGTACAAAATATTAAGACTAGCAAGAGTTTCAGTCATACATGATCAACCCTAGGATTTGCCAATCATGTTACAGTCCGTAGGCAGACAGTAAATAAGGAACAATACGAGCTAACATGTGCTCGCCGGCTAAACGTCTCAAAAGAATAATTTTACAATAACGTGTGAGGACGAAACAAATCCACTCATTGCCAGGGTTATACCTGGTGGTCACCATCTGGCTGGAAGGTAGGTAGATCCTCGAGTGCTGCTCCGATATCTGGTCATACAAAACCAGCTGGATCAGACCCCAGAAAGATCAAGTACCACAAAGGAGGCTTCACATAGGTACTAAAACCAGTATATCATAATAGAATATTAAAGATGATAAATAAAGAACTGATAATAATAGAGATAGCAACAGTAAACTGAGTACGAGTAAACCATTCAAGTAGCCAGGTCACAACCCTTAAAACAAACAAGGACCGGGGTTGGAACCCTTCACCTGAATAGAAACCCGTCTCAAATACTATTGGTAAGGTAACAAGACAATAAATGAAGAGAGGACACAAAACTGCTCCGGGAGCCAGGCTACAACCCTTAAACCAAACAAGGACGGGGTTGTAACCCTTCGTCTGAACAGAACTGGACCCCTGATCTTTATTGTTAAGGCTAATATAAATAATCATGATATTGAAGTAAAGTAAAACATGACGAGCAGGGCAAGGGGTACAATACGACAATAAACGAAGAGAGGACACATAACTGATCCGGGAGCCAGGTTACAACCCTTAAACCAAATAAGGACCGGGGTTGGAACCCTTCACCTGAATAGAAACCCGTCTCAAATACTATTAGTAAGGTAACAAGACAATAAACGAAGAGAGGACACAGAACTGCTCCGGGAGCCAGGTTACAACCCTTAAACCAAACAAGGACCGGGGTTATAACCCTTCGCCTGAACAGAACTGGACCCCTAATCTTTATAGTTAAGGCCGGTATAAATAATCATGATATTGAAGTAAGGTAAAACATGACAAGCAGGACAAGGGGTGCGATACGATAATAAACGATGATAGGACACAGAACTGCTCCAGGAGCCAGGTTACAACCCTTAAACCAAATAAGGACCGGGGTTGTAACCCTTCACTGAACAGAACTGGACCCCTGATCGTTATTATTGAGGCAAGCATAAGTAGTCATGTCATGTCACAATCTTGTACAGGATCAGGATGGAACTAAGCTAGACTAGATTCCATCCAATCAATCACGGCCAAGCAAAGTGTACGGCTTGATACTTTAACTAACTAGGGTTATCATAAGCCTAGTTACTAGCAAGATGCAATGAGATTATTCCATCAGCCACAAGCCCTGCAGACCATCCAGGTTATCTGGGTCGAATGTCCGTTTATGAAGGATGCAACATGTGACTGTGTGCTAAAAATGTGCCCTACTCGTCGGTAGGTTACAAGTCAACTTAGTGCGCCCAGATAACGGGATTGCCTTTTGCTGGAAAATCTCTCCATGACTACTGGATTATTATAGTTTATTAGCCCTAGTCAATTGCAGTAGGTATCCCTGACCGTGGTACTCAGGGATCCCTATCCTAGACATGATGCAAGACAGTACTAGTTTATTTGTACAAACACAATCGTCTACGGTGTCGAATTCAATTATACTTGTCATGTAAGGCTAGCTTTCGTAACAGCGTGTCGAAATACATCATGTCAGTTTACTAGTCAAGAGTGCGCCACGGTGGGCCACTATGGTATTTATGGAACATAATAGAGTTTACTTGTCATAAGCATAAATATATTTTAATTTAATAATAATAATAAAAGAGGACGAGACTGTGGAAGGAGCCATGCGGCAGAGAACATGCGCGCTTATGCGGCTAGGGACTGCGCGCTTATGCGGCTGGAATGAGGGTAGGTGCATGCAGCTCAGGAAGAAAGGGGCACATGCGGCTTCGGAGGTAATAAGTTCATGGTTGGAAAGTGATGCGGGGCTCATACGGCAGCGAAACTCAAGCTTATGCGGCTGGAAAGGAAGGGCACATGAGGCAGCGGAAACTCAAGCTTATGCGGCTGGGAAGGAAGGGCTCATGCGGCAGCAAAACTCAAGCTTATGCGGCTGAGAAGGAAGGGCTCATGCGGCAGCGGGATGACAACCTTATGCGGCTGAGAATAAAGGGTCTTATACGGCTTGGGATGAATCAAGCATATGCGACTATGCTCAAGTGGAGTCTTATGCGGCTGGGCCAAGGGCGGGTCTTATGCGGCTCGGGATGAATCAAGCATATGCGGCTATGCTCAAGTGGAGTCTTATGCGGCTGGGCCAAGGGCGGGTCTTATGCAGCTGCGAAGTACCAAAGCCTTATGCGGCTGCAGGGAGTTGTCTTCATACGGCTAGAAAGTAATGCACCATACGGTTGGGTCATGTCAAGGCTGTATGCGGCTGTAGGGAAGAGAGTATATGCGGCGGATACTTGAGTTCATGCGGCTGGATTATGCCGAGGCTTTATGCGGCTAAGAAGTTGACTTCATGCGACAGCGTGAATGATGAGCCTATGCGGCTAAGGAATCAATATGACCATGCGGCTAAGAGGACTTGTCGCATGAACATTTATGCGGTCAAGTACTTCCATGCGGCTGAAGACTGTCATGCGGCTCAGAAACTGTTCTTCTTCTCTGCTTGTCCAAGAAGAAGAACCATGGAGTCCATAGCTTCAAGGGTCATAAGTCCTTCATCCGAAGTCAGAATTCAGACTTCCATAGGTCAAAATGGGGGCAGAACGAAATTTTCTACAACAAGGAACCATCAAAACTTGGAAATAACAAGGTTAAGTAGATCAAAATCCAAAAAATCCGAAAATACAATAAACTTAGATCTACACAAATTGAACCATGGAAATTAGAAATGCTAAATATTAAAGTGTGTTAGAATCTCGTGGAGAAAAAATAAAAATAAAATTTGGGTTCCTCCATGAAGCAAGCTGCACTTGCCTAAGAGCTCTCTCTCTCTCTCTCCCTGGTAGATAAAGAAGTAATGGTGGAGAAGAAGTAAATGAAGAGAATTAATGAAGAGAGAGAGAGTGGCCGGCTATAAATGGGGATGGTGGTGATAAGTCAGGGTTCTCCCCTTCGTTCATGATGAACCAATAAGCAACCCAAACAAGCCGAACCAAGCCAGGAGACATGCAATACGAGTCAAGATATGTACACGTATTCCAAAATACGTAATACAAACTATAGGCATTACAACAGTACAAACTGAAAATAGAAAAGCATGCTAATGAGAGCATAATAGACGTTCCAAAATACATCAATCTCAAAAAGTCTCAATGCTAAAAAATAAAAAAGATAAGTGCTATACTGGAATATCGGAGCATTTCCAAGTAAATAAAGAGAATAAAAAGTCTAACTAGATAACATCTAGACAAAATACATCATGTCTAGATCAAAAATCCTCAGAGTCATCAACAATATCAGTGCCAACAATGCCACCATGTCCAGATGGACCAGCTCCAGGAGTGCCAGGTCCAGAAGGGTGTAGAGTAGCACCAGAACTATGGTACCAGTCATATGTGTCACCGGGATAAAAGTAGTGACGAAACGCATCATCCTCATAGCGGTAGCCCGATACACCTGGATCTCTGGGAAGAGAACTGGCAGAATAACCAGTCTGAGCAAATAGTAGATCCGCAAAGGAATTTACGAGAGCCAAAAATCGACTGGCATCTCGGAACTCGTGTTCCCTAGATATGTCAGTAATAAAAGCTCACAAATCAAAGAGATCTGGTAGGTACCCTCATAAGACATAGGGTTGTCTGAAGAGGTGGAGCAGGAGCAGTAGGAAGAGTAGGAGAAACGGTGTGCCACGACGAGACAGCTGAAGATACTTGGGCTCAGAGTCAAGAGCGCAAGTGGATAAGTCAATCTCAAAATGCTGATAGATGATTTGGATGATCATCGCATAAGCAAGGTTTCTATTTCTTTCGCGACAACGTCCTATCATCTGGATAATAGTCTTGGGGACAGAAAAATGAATACCCTTACGAATGTGATAAAGGGCAGACAACTCAAAGGTAGTACATTATCTTTTGAAGTAGATTTGGGCAAGATAGTGGAATAGACGATGCGATGCAATTTATAGTTGAATAAGTTCATGTTTGTGGCGTTGAATTTACTAGAACGAACACGATCAGGAGAACAAAGTTCGTTCTTGAAACTACATAAAGTTGTGCCTTTGGAAATTCAAATTCTGTGATATCATCTAGCTGAGCACGTTCATTAGGGATATCAAGGAATTTCACTAAGAAGACATCATTGAATTTAATATTAAATCCACCGACACGACTTTTAACAGTAAATATGTTCAAAGTAAAATTGCGTAAAACAGACAAATAGAATTAATTGTGATAGAATATTAGTGGGTGACAAGTTCGAGCAACCCTAATGCTTCAAAATAAGATCGATGCTCAGAAATATGGTCTATTTAATTGGTGCGTCGATGCATACTTTGCGAACAAAAAAATCTGCATGCCATAAAAGAGATTGGTCATGAGTTTCAAGTAAAACTCATTGTATGCTCCATCGGCCGATTGAACCGGAGAAAAAAGTGATCCTTGAATAGGATCAAAAGACGATGCCTCTTCACTAGGTGTCGGCTTCTTCCTCTTAAAGGGGTTCGAAATCCTAGGTATAGTTTTTATGGAAAGATTGAAAACTATGAATTGGAAAGAGAGGAAAGGAGGAGGTTGTACCTTCCAAGAATTGAGTAGGTTGTAGAGGACGAGAAACTCTGCATGAATCCAAAATTTGGATTGAAATCTCCAATTGAAATCTTCAAGGGGATTGGAAGTAATAGCTTGGAAGAAATAAGGGTTTGGAGAGCTCGGGCATGGTGGATGCTGTTATTTGAGGATTTAGAGAAGGTGAATAGGAGGGGGGCCACTTTTTTCTGACTTAAAGGCATATACCACCAACAGAATTCGGGCCGAACTCGGTGCGAGTTCACCTGGGGTTCTCTTGAGGTATTTTTCAACAGAAATAAATACAGCCCACTTTCTATTCATCAATATCTTTTCAATTATTTAATTCCAAGTTTAGTTATTTTAAATTTCAATTAATATAATTAATATTATTTTATGAATTAACTTTTGTTACATAACAAATTATCTCAGATTAGCTGTAGAGGTATTGTTCCAGCTAACGGAGGTTCACCCGGGAACACTTAAGTACCATTTTGCTTTAACCGTAGCCGTGGTAACAGACAGACCCTTTGTAGGCTTGTATCAAAAAATAGTGTTTGCATATTGAAGGATAATCAATAAAACAAAATTAATTGATATTATTGACATCTAAAATTCTTAATTCTTGACGTAAATAATTGAAATGATCTTCCGCTAAAAGTTTTGTAAAGATATCAGCCAGTTGGTTCTCTGTGTCTACATATACAAGGTCTATATCTCCATTTGTTTGATGATCTCTAAGAAAACGATGTCGAATCTCAATATGCTTAGTGCGAGAGTGACATACAGGATTCTTAGTAAGATTAATAGTGCTAGTGTTATCACAGAAAATGGGTATGTGTGAATATGTAAACCAAAGTCTTCTATGGTTTGCTTCACCCACAAAATTTGTGCACAACAACGTCCGACGGCGATATACTCAGCCTCAGTAGTTGATAATACAACAGAATTTTATTTCTTGCTAAACCAAAAGACTAGAACTTTACCTAGGAAATGACACGTGTCGCTAGTAATTTTTTGTATCCACTTTGCATCCAGCAAAATCAGCATCCGAGTAACCGGTTAGGTCAAAGAACGCAATTTTGGGATACCATAAGCCGACAGAAGAAGTGCCTTTAAGGTCTCGGAAGATACCTTAACTGTGCACAAATGTGATTTCTTAGGGTTAGCTTGAAAATATGCACACAAGCAAACGCTAAACATTATATCTAGACGACTAACAGTTAAATAAAGTAAACTACCAAACATACCTCGATACTTATGTATGTCGATCGGTTTGCCTTGTTCATCAATATCAAGCTTGGTTGAAGTCGCTACCAAAGTGCCAAGTGGTTTGATGGTTTTCAGGTCGAACTTCTTTAATAAGTCTTTTGTACTTGGCTTGGTTAATGAACGTCCCATTGTTGGTTTGTTTAATTTGCAGTCCAAAAAAGAATTTTAATTCTCCTATCATGCTCATCTCAAACTCGTTCTGCATACAATTTGAAAATTCTTGACAGAGAGATTCATCAGTTAATCCAAAGATAATATCATCTACATAAATTTGAATTAAAGAAGATTTCCATTAAAAGACTTTATAAACAGTGTAGTATCAATCTTGCCTTTTGTAAAACAGTTATCAAGTAGAAAATAGCTTAAACGATCATACCAAGCACGAGGGGCCTGTTTCAAACCGTATAATGCTTTCTTTCAACTTAAAAACATAATCAGAATTTTTGAAATCAGTAAAACTTGGAGGTTGAGCTACATAACTTCTTCTTTTATAAAATTGTTCAAAATTGCACATAACATGCAAATACGAATGCACATAACATGTGAATGGATTCCAATCTCGCAACTGGGGCATAGGTCTCATCGTAGTCGATACCTTCCTCTTGTTTGTATCATTGAGCTACGAGTCGACCCTTATTATGAGTAACTAAACCATTCTCATTAAGTTTATTTTGGAATACCCAGCGGGTGCCAATAACCGGATGATCAATGGGCTTGGAAATAAGTTCTCAAACTTGATTCTGTTCAAATTGGTTTAATTTCTCTTGTATAGCATCTCTCCAAAAATTATTGCTACATGCTTCTTTAATAGTTTTGGGTTCAAGCTGTGAAATAAATACAACACAGAAAAGTATATCTTTGCTAGAGGAACGAGTACTTACACCCTTGGTAATCTCACATATTACCAAGTCCTTGGGATGCTCAGCCAAAAACTTTATTCTTTTTTGCAAACTTTCAAGATAGCTGGTTTTGGCTTCTGGTTCTATACGTAATTTTCCTAGAGGATCTGCTGGTGCTGTGCTTAAAGGTTCTACAGGTACCATACTTGGTATACTAATGTCTTCATCATCATCATCGATTGTCTGTTGATTCAGTTCATCAAAAGTGATATTTATTAAATCTTCGATGATTATGGTTCTTTTGTTGAAGACTCGGTATCCTTTGCTTTTGGTAGCATAACCTAAAAATATACCTTCATCGGCCTTTTCGTCAAACTTTTTCAAATTGTCTTTAGTATTGAGAATAAAGCATTTGCAACCAAATATTTTGAAATATGAAACTAATGGTATCCTATCAAACCATAACTCTTAGGGAGCCTTCTTCGATTTCGGTCGAATTAGAATCCTATTGAGAACATAGCAAGCTGTATTGATAGCTTCAGCCCAAAAGTATTTAGGTAGACTAAACTGATTTAATATTACTCTAGCCATTTCGGATAGAGTCCTGTTCTTACGTTCTACAACTCCATTTTGTTGTGGAGTCCTAGGACAAGAGAACTCATGCAGATAACCATGTGTGTCACAAAATTGCTTAAATTCTGCATTATCAAATTCGTCGTCATGATCGCTTCGAATACGAATGATCATAAATCCTTTCTCATTCTGAACTTTCTTACAAAAGGAGATGAATTCTGACAATGTATCGTTCTTGTGTACAAGAAAATATACCCACATGTATCTAGAGAAATTATCTACTATTACAAAAGTATATAACTTACCACCTAGGCTATCAATTCTACTAGGCCCAAATAAATCTATATACAATAATTGTAGAGGTCTAATGGTACTTATAGCATTCTTGGACTTGAAAGTGGATCGGATAGCTTTGTTCTTTTCACAATCACTACATACTATATCCTTCTTGAATGTAATGTCTGGTAAGCCTCGTACCAACTTCTTTGTGGATAGTCTTGAAATTGTGTTCATATTTGCATGACCGAGTCTCATATGCCATAGTTGACTCTCATCACTCTTGGCGATTAAGCATTTGTCTACTTTGTTAGCATCTTCTAACAGATGAAAAATATATATATTGTCTTCCCTAATGCCTTCAAAGATAGTACTACCAGTTGAGCTATCAACTATAGTACATTTGTCTTTGACAAGGTTAATACCATAACCATGGTCACCTAAATGGTATATGCTGAGTAGGTTATGTTTTAACTCGGTTACTAGATAGATATCTTTAATCATAGGATAGGGAGCCTTACTAATATTGCTGATACCTACTATATACCCTTTAAGATTATTACCAAAGGAGACGTATCCTTCTTTCTTCTTCGACAGTGTTGCGAATAATAAAGCGTCACCGGTCATGTGCCGTGAGCAACCGCTGTCGAGGATCCATTTGCTTCTAGCATATAAAGGGTGTTCCACCTACAAAAGAATTTATAGATGAAACTTTTGGTACCCATTTCTTGTAGGGTCCTAGAATATTAGTTTTAAGTATCCATGCATATATCTTTAAATCAACAAGCTTTCTAACTCTACATGCAGGAGAGATATGACCAATGGTGCCATAATAATGACATCTAGCATATTAGATACAGTGTGTTGTGCATAATTGGTAGGTCTTGGTTTTCTAGTATAATAGAATGCATGCCTATTAGTCTTCTTGGGCAACGGTTTAGTTTGGTTTGGTCTGACAGTGTTGGGTTTGACAGTATTTCGATGTTTCGGTAAGTGACACGTGTTAGGGTAGGAAGCAGCAACCTCAGTCTATTTTCCTAACCTAATTTTTAACTTTTTGGAAGTGTCATACAATGTATTATAATCAGCAGTAAGTGCATTATTTCTGATTAGTGCTTGCTGAAGACTCTTCTTCTCTTTGAGTAGATCTTCCTCTAATTGGGGAATGGTCTTGTCTTTCTCTTCGGATAGTCTTGTGGTCTCGTGTAATAATAACTTAACGGAAGAAAGCTCACCTACATCACTAGAATTATTATTACTTCTAACCTCAGCTAGTAGGTCGGTAAGTCTTCATATTTTACCTTTGTACTCTTTGAGTACCTTCTTAGAGTTTTGATATTTTCTACGCAGTTTTTTGTAATCACCTAAGTGGTAACTGTAGAAGCATGAAAAATATTAGAATAATGGTCCATGCGGCTCTGGGTAAGAAGCTCATGCGGCTCACACAGGAGCGGCCCTATGCGGTTCAAAGAAGACTCTCAAACGCATGCGGCTCGGGAGCGTATGCGGTTCAGCAAGGCATATGCGGCTCGATGGACGCCACGTGTGATCCTTCCCTACAGCTGGTCGTTTGAGTAGTGGCCTCATTTATTGCTCTGACATGATTCACTGTGGCGGCCCCTGACATAAAGTGTCATAATGGCCCTGCCATAATGACTGACTCTTCGGGAAAAGAAGAAAATCTCTGACCAAATCCGTCAGAAGTCCCAGATTGCCACGTGGCAATCAGCCATATGCGGCTCCCTGAGAACCCATTCCATGCGGTTTGATACAACGCTAGCTCATGCGGCTCCCTGGGAACACATTCCCTGCGGCCCAATACAATTCCAGCTCATGCGGCTCACAAAGACTACGGATATGCGGCTCGATGAAGCATCGTCCTATGCGGCTTACAAAGAGCATCTCTCTGCGGTTCGAGGATCGTCCATCCTATGCGGCTCTGACAGGACTCACAATTAAGACACGTGGCATGGGATCAATAAGAGATCTAACCGAATCCCAACAAATATATTTGACATCATCGTCATAATTACTGAGATCAGGGCATATTATTTATCATCAACCTAATGGGACACGTGGCGAGCAATCAGACATTGGCATAATCAATCACGAGGATTTAAAGCAGCTAGCATTAATTGCTCATGAGATACGATGCTATCCGCATTAATGGCCGAGATTCACTATAATCAGGATCAAGGGTTCAGATAGAATGAAGGAGCGCCGACATTCCAAACAGATAATCATTAGCAAACCCTAATGATCACCCCCCACTCTTATAAATAGCCAGCATCATTTCCTTGTAAAAAAGGTCGGCAACAAAAGAATAAAAAAATAAGAAGAGAGAGATCTACACAGAGAGAGCCCCTCCCTTTTCTTGATAATCACAAAGAGAGAGAAGCCAGGAGAGCAACCCGAGGAGAGCAAGAAGAGCATTTCTTCATCAACGTCGAGCAGATCTTCCCCGAGCCAAGGCTGCATACTGATCGTCCAAGGAGTAAGGCAGAGCGGCCGTCGCTTTTCCGAGCCTCTATCGTCACCCTCTAGAATCAAAAATAAACAATCGTACTTAGTCTGCTGTACCTAGGTTTTCGTCCCTAGGCTTTCTTTGTACGAGCGAGTTTGTATTGTGAGTCTAAGTTCAGTCCTCCGATAATTGTTCTGTTCTTTTACAATCAATGGCAAACACGATGGCGACTCTGCTGGGGACTAACTTCTCTACGGCTGAGGAGTTGGTGACGCAATCAGATGCAGCCAAACTTGGCTCCACATAAAAGAAGATGGTCGTCCGCTTCGACCAACAGGCGTTCGAAGAGATGCTCTCTGAAGGTAGCGCTGGCCCGGCCCAGAAACGTACCCGCACCACGAAGGCTCACAAAGAATGGAGACCGAAGTCATTTGCTCCTCCTCAAGCCCTCGATGGGATGCCCTCTGTTGCTCAAGACGGAGAGAAGGATTCTCCTGCGGTCCCACTTCAGATCGTGGACAACTCTGCTGTCCCCAAGTCCCGAAGAAGAAAATATTATGATGCTGGACTTGCAGGGACAAAGAGGGACTCTACGCGGTCCGAACCGCAGAAGAGTATTAGCCGCAAGGAGAAAGCCCATGCGGCTACATCCGCCAACCGCATGAAGAAAACTCATGCGGCTACTTTTGTCAGCCGCATAACTTATGCGACTACAGTTCCCGACCGCATGGATGAAACTCATGCGACTAGTAAAGTCAATCGTTTGCAGAAAACCCATGCGGCCACAGATGCCAACCGCATGCGGCCAGCCTGCACCGTCATGGCTCCTAGCCGCATAAGAACTCGTCCGACGACAGGAGACAACCGCGTGCAGACAGCCTGTACGGTTTTCGCTCCCAGCCGCATAGCATCCGCTCCATGCTCCTCTCGATCAGTTTTCGACCGTCTCTCGTACGGCCCGAACCCTGATGACTCTCTGGATGATAAGCCAGACTCTGTGATGTTCAATTTGGACTCTTCCTATTATGCACCCACAAGTGCTAAAAAGAAGAAGTCTAGGGCAGCGCGGGCTCATCAAGCCCAGATAGCTGCCCCAACCTCTGACTATCAGGGCGTCCCGCTGATTATCACACGGGCCCCTGATGGGAAGTTGTACAGAACCGCTCAAGTCCAATCTCCGACGGCAAACGGACAGAGTGGTCCCTCTGACCTGCGTGAGGCGATCCTCCACAAGCGCAAGGAAAGAAAAGGGGCCTCGGTGTGCAAAGAGTCCTCACATGGACGTCACTGCACCCAGATCATCGTCAACTGCTGCTGCAACAACACGGCAGTAACGGAAGATCGGCCGTCCGTCTTCCGAAGATTACAGCATCCAAGCTCTGAAGACGAGGTACCTCTTGTTGCCTCCTGCAATTCTGCGCGAAAAGTCCCCGCTGAGGGGAGAGGGAAAAAGACAAGCATCTCCAGTCCAAAGATATCAGCCACTACAGCTAAGAAATTATCGGCTAAACGGCTGCCCTCCACCGGAGTATACCAACACACCCGTTCAAAGACAAAATCTGCTGCAACAGGAGATTCATCGTCCCCGACCCTGGGGGTCGTAGGAGCTGGGGATAGTACTCCTCCAAACGTCTATGATAATCCAATGTTTTAAGGAGACGAACCCCGAGAAACGACCCTCCCATCGGGTACAACAGACGCTGATGTCCCCGAGGACATCCATGATTCTCGAGATGAAGCAAGCTCCGAAGCTGGGGGTACTGTCCCTTCCGAGTCCGAACCTGAAGAGAACATCCCCACATATCTAGATGTTTTTTCGACACATGGGTACGACTCGGAGGGTACATCCTCCACCACTCCCTCCGTCACTCCTCATGTGAAGACGGTGTTCATGACAGACAGCAATCAAGGCAGTTCCAGCGATCGCCAGCGCATCGACACTTTGGAGGCCATATTGTATGCCTTGGTCAAGTCTGTAGACGAGATCAAAGCAGCACTTCCTACTCTGCAGGGAGTGACACCTGGCCAGACGAGCACGGGTCCCGCAATCAACGTAGATTCAAATTCAGCGGCACCAAACCCGGGCAATAATCCTCCCGAGATAACGGCCCCTACCGCGACGGATGAGGCCCGAGAAGTAAGAAGAGAGGTTCAGGAGCTCCGAGCAATGTTCTACGCCCGAGAAAACTCTCAAGACCTCAGAATACGGCAACCATATCCTGCTGAATGGAGGGATGTTCCCTTTCCGCCAAGATATAAGCCGTTCAATATCAACCCATATGATGGCAAGACTTTAGCAAGTCGATACATCACTTACTTTGAGGTCACTACCGACCATCTGCCCCATGACGACGCTATCCTCACACGGTTATTCATTGGGGCATTGGAAGGAGTCGCCTTCGATTGGTACCACAACCTGCCAGACAATTGCATCCACTCCTTCGTTGGCTTCAAATGCTTGTTCTTGGAGAGGTTCTATGAGGTAGGACAGGACATTACGATGTCTACCCTCATGGACATCGTTCAAGGAGAGAAAGAACTGACGAGAAATTACATTGAGCGGTCTCGTCAAACCGCAATGAAGTTACCATCTGGCAACCCGGACTCTTCATTGATTGAAATTTGCCAAAATAGACTATTTCCAACAATTAGTCTCTGGATGGGCGAAAGTCAGTTCAAGGACTGGAAGGCTTTTATCATCAGTGCTACAAGTGCTGAAGAACGATTGAAGAAAGCTCGCCAACTGGGGTTGCATATCTCGAAGGGAGAGAACAAAGGCAAGCGTCCCAATACCAGCAACGACAATGGAGGTAGCCCCTCCAACAACCGGGACAACAGAGGCAAGCAGGCTATGGTGACCGATACAGCCCAGAAGCCCGAGCCACAGCCGGCAGACAAACAATGGCCTCAAATCACTTATTCCTTTGAAGACGGCCACATCAAGCCTATCTTGGACATGCTTATACAAGGAGATAGAATTCAGCTTCCTCCGCCCAGACGAGAACCTCGGCCGGCTGATTTGGAGAACCCGAAGTCCTGCCATTACCACCGCTATGTCCACCATGCTACACACGACTGCTACCAACTGAAACGGTATATCCAAAACCTCATCGATTCGAACGCTCTGGCTATCGATTTCGAGGAAGTAACCGTAGCAGCCAACATGGTGTCCGTCCAATTCGACAGCTTCCCTCCAACAGAGGCTCAAGACGGGGTTATACCCATCCCTCTAGCAACGATGGAGATTGCTAATCTTCCGCCTGCCCGTGATCACACTCCCGGTCTAATACCCCTCACCACATCACGAGGGGAGATCATGTGGGTCCATCCAGACCTAGTCCACGAGGTAACTCAGCCCTCTCCACCTTCTAAAAGGAAAAGTGAAAAAGTCAGATCCTGCCGCACTGCCTCGACGGAAGAAGAGGAAGTCTCGGCCGTCGCTACTCGATCTGGAACACAAGCCCAACCGGTGACCGAAAACGCAACTGATGATCATCCGCCCACTACCAATGATGCTCCGGGACTAGCTCAGCCTTCGACGACCGACAAGCCTAGGCCGAAGGAGACTCGCTTCGACAAATCCCTCCGGAAGGAGACACCTCAGGGGCTGGAGAGGCCCTACAACTTCGACATCTTAGCGCAATTAGCTAATACCCCGGCCAAATTGTCTTTATATGAACTCCTCAGGCTCTCAAAGGATGTCTGCACGGCTTTGAGTGAGGCGCTCCAAAATGCCGACGTATACATGGCTCAGGTCAACCTCACGGGAGATAACCAACCTGTAGAGCTCCAAGATAGTGCGTGTACGGGAGCAATGCCCAATATCGTCTTCTCTCCGCAAGATATGCTCATCAAAACTAACCTGCACGATCGTCCGCTATACTACACTGGATACATCGGCGACGTAAAGGTGGACCGAATGCACATTGATCCTGGGTCCTCTATAAGCATCATCCCGAAGGGTCTGCTACATCATCTTCGCATTCCGATGCATCGCCTGACACCTATAAGCACCGCCATTAGCGGTTTCAATTCGGGCAGGAGCTACCCAATAGGGAAGATCCGTTTGAAGTATCAGATCGGCGATCTCCAATCAGAAGTCACCTGTTATGTCATAGACGCCGACACGTCTTACAACATCCTTTTGGGGCGACCTTGGATACACGATTACATGATCTTGTCTTCCACACTGCACCAATGCTTCAAATATGTCGATAAGCACGGCTTTGTGAGGACAGAGTTTGCTGATATCGATCCCTTCAAGGGGGTCGAATCTTACTACTCAGACTCCTGTCTGTACAAAAAATCAAAGAAGCACCTGGTCGAAGAAGACGTGCAAGCTCACACCAAGACGGCTATAGGATCAGGAGAACCTCTGACGATCCACCTTCAGGCTCGCAAACCAGGTAATTCCGTACCCCTTACAGCCACTCTGCGTAAGGACGCAATCAGTCTCTCCGCACAAGAAGAACAGATGAGAATCCGGCTGCCAAGGTCCGGCCAAGCGCCGAGACCCATGACAGGGCTACTTACCATCAGGCTACCGAGAGTCAGTCAGCTCCAAACGGAGAAGCCCAATCCCTCCGACAGACCGTTCACAATACGCCTTCCCAAGAAGGTTCTCCACCCCGATGCGAGGTCTGACACTTCTAGCGAACCATCCACCCCTCGCCTCACATCAAGTACCAAACTGGGGGTTGCTAGTCTACCAAGAACTCCACGATCTGCTCCGCCAGTTGAACCTCTGAAGATCAAGCTGACTAGGTCGTCCTCTCAGTCTTCATTTATACAGGGGGTGGCCGAAGACGAACCAGAATTGGCCAAGTATGTGGCTGCCCACTCCGATACCCCTTCCGCAGATGATGTAATCCCTCTAGAAAAGATACCTTACTTCATCAATAAAGGGTTATCTTTGAACTACACCGAGCTCAATAAGCTATGTACAATGTATGCTATGGAACACGGTATAGGCACTCACCTACATACACAGGTGACAAACGTGTACACCGCCATCCAACTTACCCCAGTAGAAGACACTTACCGAATAGTCGAGGGAGGGGACCACCTGATCATCTTCGGCCGGACGAACAACCCACATCCCCTCGCCATGAAAGAAGTCGACTTCGGGTCAGATGCTGGAAGACTGCCTCTGTATCTCTATAGCCCTCAATCCAAATATCTTATGCAGAAATAGGGGTATGATCTAGAGACGACACCAGGACTGAACTACGGAACTGGACGACGATTACCTTTGAAGTCGCCAGCCCCGGCGGGCAAACCACGAAACTACTATAACAAAACCCGATGCGGTTTAGGGTATGTAACGCCTACAACGACCCCTAAAAGCTCAGATGAAGAATGCGACTGGCAGTCACGTTCAACCGGATCACCGACTTCCGACTCAGATACCAGCATCGGAGATGTGTTCAGACAAGTCATGTCAGTCAACATGGCGTTCGCTGACGCTTACGAGGAAGACGAAGACATCCCCGAAATCCTTGAGCTAGAGCCGTAGGCCCAGCAATTAGACGCACAATGGGAAAAGCGGTTCGAACTGAGAGAACCTCCTACTGAAGATGAGGTCAGACAAGTGGATCTCGGCAGCGAATCTTCTCCAAAACCGATCTTTATCAGTAAAAGCCTGACAAACGAAGAACGAGAATCGCTGCTGAAACTTGTCAGAGAATATATCGACGTGTTCGCGTGGAGTTACGAGGACATGCCGGGGTTAGACCCCGATATCGCTCTTCATAAACTCAACATACGGCCAGATGCAAAGCCAGTCAAGCAGCAACAACGACGCTTCTGTCCAGGCATCATGGACACAATCGAAGCCGAAGTCAACAAGCTAATAGCCAGCGGCTTCATTCGTGAAGAGCAACATCCCGACTGGGTCGCCAACATAGTTCCGGTCCTTAAGAAGAATGGGAAGATCCGAATCTGCATCGACTTCCGTAATCTGAATGAGGCATGTCCGAAGGACGAATTTCCTCTCTCCATTATAGACATCATGATCGATAACACATGCGACTTTGAACGTATGTCATTCATGGATGGATTCTCGGGGTACAATCAAATCAAGATGTCTCCCGACGACGAAAAGCACACATCATTCCGAACGCCGATTGGCACATACTGCTACACAGTCATGCCATTCGGTCTAAAGAATACTGGCGCTACATATCAGTGGGCCATGAGTATCATTTTTCGAGAACATTTACGCAAAATAGTAGAATGCTATGTCGACAACATCGCCGTCAAGAGTCGCCATAAGGAAGATCATCTGCAAGACCTGAGGACGGTATTCGACCTGATGCGAGCCCACAACCTGAAGATGAACCCTACGAAATCATTCTTGGGCGTATCCAGCGGGAAATTCTTAGGCTTCATCATCACGGCACGGGGCATCCATGTAGACCCTGAGAAGACGAAGGCAATTATGGAGATGGGTCCCCCAAAAAATCTCCGCGAACTCAGAGGCCTCCAAGGGAGGCTAGCTTACATCAGGAGGTTCATCTCCAACCTTTCCGGGCGATGCCGACCGTTCACACACCTCATGAAGAAGGGAGTCTCATTCGTATGGGACGAGGAATGCCAGTGTGCTTTCGACGACATCAAAGAATATTTGTCGAATCCTCCAGTCCTGGGGGCCCCGGCCCCTGGAAAACCATTCCTGCTCTACGTACGAGCAATGGAACACTCCCTTGGTGCCCTGCTAGCACAAAATAACGACGCAGGCCACGAGCAGGCCATATATTACCTCAGTCGAATGATGATTGGGCCAGAGCATCGATACACCGCCGTGGAGAAGGAGTGTCTCGCCTGATATTCGCTATTCAAAAGATGCGGCACTATGTCACAGGACAAACCATACATGTGATCTCGCGAGTCAACCCTCTCAGAGTCCTCATGACTAAACCAGGGGCCCTCAGCTCTCGCCTCGCCACATGGGCAATATTGCTGTCCCCCTATCATATGATCTTCGTCCCGCAAAAGGCTGTTAAGGGTCAAGCCCTAGCAGACTTTTTTGGCAGCCCACCCAGGATCGGAGTCATCCAGAATCTATGAAGAGATCCCAGACGAGGTTGCCGATTCGAATACAGCCACCCACGATAACATATGGCGGATGTTCTTCGATGGCGCTTCAAGAACCGGACCCAAGGAAACATCGTCGTTGGGGTCGGAGTAGTATTAATTCTCTACTGGGCTGGTGATCAATCGGCCCTACTCTCTCACGGAACCCTGCTTCCAACAATGTAGCCGAGTATCAACGCTCTGGTCATTCAGACTCCAGCTTACAAAGAGAGCTGGGGGTAGAATACCTTGAAGCATACGACGACTCACAATTAATCGTCACTCAGATTCAGGGGCTCATACGAAGGTTCCGCCATGAAGACATGATCCCTACCTATCCAAATAGCGATCAACATCATCTCATCAGTTTGAGGATTCTTCATCGAGCCGTCCTCCAGACTCCAAAATATCGAAGCCGATGCCCTTAGCAGGTCCTCGTCGCTTCCTTAGCAGTGCCGAACCACAGCTCATTCATTTCGATCGACGTGATAGGCCACTGAACTTGGTCTGCCCCAAGAACAACTGTTCAATTCGTGGCAAGCTATTTCGTCCAGGACGGTAGACGACAGCACCGGACTGGAGACAGCCGTTCATCGACTTCGTCGTCTACGACATCCTTCCAGAGAATCCAAAGGAAGCTACCTCATCAGACGGCGTTCTCTCAGATTCTTCTACGATATAGAGACGAAAATGCTATATCGACGATCCTATGACGGGTTGTTGCTTCGGTGCTTGTCAAACGCAGAAGCCAAAGAAGCCGTACGAGAAGCTCATGACGGTGTCTGTGGGGCCCATCAGCCTGGCCCTAAATTGCAAGATCGCCTTCGCCGAATGGGCTACTACTGGCCCACGATGGTGGCAGACGCGATAGACTATGCCAGAAAATGCAAAGCCCGCCAAGTCCACACGGACTTCATTCACCAACCATCCAAATTTCTACATCCGACAGTGGCATCCTGGCCATTCGAAACATGGGGAATGGATATCATTGGTCCAATCACCCCACCTTCCTCCCGAGGACATCGCTTCATACTTGCGATCACTGATTACTTCTCCAAATGGGCGGAAGCTGTCCCACTTGTAGAAGTAAAGACGTCAAACGTTATCAGCTTCCTCAAGCATCACGTCATATACCGTTTTGGACTGCCCCGAAGGATCATCCATGATAATGGTCCACAGTTTATAAGCCATGCATTCTACCGATTTTGTGATAAGCACCGCATTCAGAATGTCGCTTCGACACCATACAACCCGGCAGCAAACGGGTTGGCAGAGGCATTCAACAAAACAATCATCAAGCTCCTCAAGAAGTTCGTCTCCTCCAACAAACGCGACTGGAACGAGAAGCTCGGCGAATGCTTATGGGCCTATCGCACCACGGTTCGAACAGCCACCGAAAATACACCATTCTCTCTGGTATACGGGAGCGAGGCAGTCCTCCCGTTGGAGACTCAAATCCTCTCACTCCGCGTCGCCCTCACCTATCAATTGGCAACGGATGATAACTACCGACGTCGACTACAAGAGTTGGAGGCCTTAGATGAAAAGTGCCTCCTAGCTCAGCAAAGGATCGAGCTATACCAAGCACGCATCTCAGGAGCCTTCAACAAGAAAGTTAAAATCAGAACATTCCAAGTGGGCGATCTTGTTTTGGCAGTCCGGAGGCCAATGGTCATGACTCACAAGACCACTGGTAAGTTCCAGCCAAAATGGGAAGGTCCATTTGTCATCGAGACCGTGTTCTCCAACGGCGCCTACCGCCTCGCTAAGCAGAACGGAGACTTGCTCATGTTGCCCGTCAACGGCAAGTTCCTGAAGAAATACTATGTCTAAACATCATTCTCCGGATTATCGAGTCATGTACCCCTTTAGTACCACTGAACTCTCATCCACCCTATTTCAAATCATCAAATCATGTACCCTCTAGTACCACTGAACCCACCACATTATCGAGCCATGCACCCACTCGTGTCGCTGAACTCTCACTCCCTCAATATTCTAAATTACCAAGTTATGTACCAGCTGGTGCCTCTGAACTTACATTTCGGTCACTCTTTCAGATAGTTAGTCAAGTATGATTATACCTCTGAACTTTCTTCCTGGAAGAGATCCTCCCTCATGACCCACTACCCGCACTCCCAGTGCACAAAAAGGGTAGTCGATCCACCAATTTCCGAAACGACCATATCCTCATTACCTTTGAGTCGTCTTCACTTCCACCAAAAACAAACCGCCCCCTCGCATAAAACTTCCACGTTCTCCTACCTCTGAGTCGTTCTATGTACCCAATCTTCATTGAGCCCACTCCTGCCATGTCCTCATTACCTCTGAGTGGGAAGGCTCCGTCGAAGAAATCGTCATATTTGCCATGTCCACATTACCTCTGAGCAAGTATGTCGGTCCTCTTTTAACCTATTATCTGTACCCACAACCGGAGTACGACAAGGATAATAGGTCCACAAATGTCCTCTGTTGACCACAAATGTCCTCTATTGACAACCACAAATGTCCTCTATTGACCACAAATGTCCTCTGTTGACCACAAATAGCTTCCGAAAAGTCTCTCATGCCATGTTCTCATTACCGCTGAGCAGGAAGATTTCATGATAAAACCTTCATGTTTACCATGTCATCATAACCTCTGAGCAAATGTGATCAGTTCCCTTTCACCCCATTATCCGCATCCTAAACTAGGGTACGCCAAGGGTAATAGGTCCACAAATATTCATTCGCTAAGCTTCTTAGCATAAATCCACCATCTTACCATGCCCCGGGAGCCCAGCTGCTCTACGGCATTCCTTCCCCCAGTACCGAGAACATCCATGACCACTGTGCCGTGGCTGTCCCGGACATCCTATCTAAACTGTTATCCGTACCTAAAACCAAGGTACGCCTAGGATAATAGGTCCACAAATAAATCCCCCAGCAAGTCCAAATTCCATAAACACCGCAAGTGCAAGAAAGAAAAGATGAGTTGAAACATGCTCATTTATTCAAAAATCAAAGGGCTACATCAGCGGGGATCACACCCCCTTGCCCAAAAAAAAAAAAAAAGAAGAAGAAGAAGAAGAAGACAGAAAGCCAATCACTGCTCTGGAGCACATAACGCCGTAAGACGGTCCTTTATCAAGGCAACCGACCGCTCAAGCTTCTGTTTGGCTCGGCGCTCCGCCTTCTGATTCAGCACCGCCGTATCCTCCAGATGAGCATGGGCTCGCCAGTTGTCCTCAAACTTCTTGAAGGCCCGCTCCAGGTTGACAGAGGATCGGGAAATCCTCTCGGCCTCCCGAGCAATCAACTCTTGTTCTGCACGAGCATCCTCCCGCTCTGACTCTAAGAAGGCTAACTCCTTCTGGATTGCGAGAATCCGCTCCTTCGTGTCAGCTACTCCACGAGAGGTAGATTCTTCCCGGGCTCTACAAGCCTGACTCCGACGACCCAGTCGGTCATAGGAGACGGAGAACTTATCGAGGTCCCCCTGCACAGTCGGTCCGGCAGTTTCTCGAACAAGCTTAATCCTGTCCCTAGCAGCGACCAGGAAGCTCCGCTCCCGTTCAGTCACGGCGGGCAAGCCAGCCTGCCGCACTGCCAGCAGTTGGGTCACTAGCTGGTCAGCCTCTGTCAGCTTAGGCTCCAGGAGCGCTGCTAACCCCGCCCCGCCAGAAAGACCCTTCAGAGTGTCGATTTGGCCCCGAGCTCCCCGCAGAGACAGAGAAAAAGGGACCCCCCCCCATTCCATGGAAGCTTTTACACCCCTCCCTAAGTGGCGATAGAAGCTGTCAACCACATCTTGCGTCACCTCGTTCAGAGCCTCCGAGGAAACCGGTGTCAATGGGAGTGTGGCTGGTAGCACGGAAGAAGACACGACAGAATCTGCCGCTCCTGCCACAAGAGAAACCAACTCTGCACGGAAGAACGCTCGAACATCGGCCAATTTCTCTTCAGCGGTCCGCAGAATTTGGATGCTCGGCAGGGTAGAGAAGTCGATCTTCGGGGCCGTATAAGCAGCCGAAGACGAAGCCGGGGCCAGCACCAACTCCATCCCCGTCTGCCCAGAGCTAGCAGGATGTCCCTCGACATGCGATGACAAAGGAGAAGGAACGCTCCTTTCGCCCAGATCACGGCAAACCGGGCCTTCCCCAAGAATATCCGCCGCGGAAGTTAAAGAGTCAGGACCTGCAGGGCCAAGACAACCATGAATCGACTTGACCCGAAGGATATATTGATAGAGCAAACAAGCCCCCTCGTTGGTCAATATATGGCTCAGCTTACCAGTGGAGGGATGCGAAGGCTGAGGTTCGCCTGCAGCCACCACAACCTCTTCACTAACAGCCTCCGAGTCAGGAATAATAGACTCATCCGCCATTGCACCCTCAGGAGGAGATGTGCCGAGAATGGTGTCATCTTGCTGGAATGCAGGAATCTCGGAGACGGGCCCAAGGAAACTTTCATCCCCCTGGGCTGGGACCTCAGCAGATTGGGAGTCCTCAGCCGCCCCCGAGAGAGCCCCCGCAGAGAGGACCGCGGCACACATGTCACTAATCAATGCGGCAAGGGCCGGATCAGCTACGGGGGCAGTAGACGGTTCCGGAGAGCCTGGTTCACCAGACACCTACAAAGGAAAGTAATTAAGTCATTCCTTCGGAAAAGAAGAAAACTATAATAAAAAGAAGGCCCCGACTTACCCCCGGAATGTCGTCTACACCCTCACCCTTCTCCGTAATAAGCATTCTACGGGGACCGACCGCCGCTCTCTTTACGAAAAAAGTTACCCCTCCGCCAGTAGGCTCCTGCCTGCCTCGCTTACGCGAGGGACCGGGCATGGCGGGCGATATATCTACCCGTACCACCTCCGATGCAGACGGTAACGGGCCCATTGCTTCATCAAATACGGCCGACGGTCGATCCATCGTCGTCTCATCCGCCATGACGGGAGGCTGATCCGCCGTTGTCTCGTCATCCGAAGAAAGGGAGACCTCGCTGTCCCGCTCGTTATCTTCCTCAATTGTATCGAAGGATTCGAAATCGGGCGAAGGAACTCTGTTCATCCTTTTCTTCTTTGCTTTCGACGTTCTAGCCTTCTCCGCCAGGCGAGTGCCCACAATGAAGCTAGTCCTCAAGTCAAAATCGAGAGGAGGAGGATTCGCCGTGACATGATATAGGGCCGCCATATGCAGGATTTCATCTATCACATTTGCGGCAGGGACTAAGAAGCTAGTCCGAGTATGATAGGTGTCATAGTAGCTCCATGCTCTGACACTATCAAGAATGCTACCTTCAAATCCCAGGTGAGAACTGGGGCGCCCGAGGAATAATTGACTATACCCAAATTGACGAGCAAACCTACTAGGCAAGTAGGGCTCCAAATACACAGTGTTGCGATTTCGGTAAACTAGATGCGCCGGGCGAATGTTGTGCAGCCAGAAACGCATCTTTTCAGGCAGGAAATGAGGAGGTCCGACCCCATCAACATGAACACTCCTCACCTCTTGATCAGTAAAATGAGGAACAGAAACGAAGAAATTGTACCCATCCACCCTCGCCAGCATCCTCCGACACGCCGGCATAGTGCTACATTCCCAAGGTTGGTGGTGATACTTGAAAAGAAATGCGTCGTCTCCTATAACGCCATCTCCCGTCCCGGGTCTCATCAAGGATTGATAGTACAGCAATAGCCATCCCAGCAAGTAATGATAAGGCAATTCTACACGTTCAAAATCTATTGCCACGTCACGAGCAATAACCTTGGACGAGAAAGCGCGAAGACCATGCTGAATACTGTACACCATGGCAGGAAGAAGAGCCAGCCTGACCCCAAAGCCCAACTTTACGGCAGAAAGAATGAAGTGGCGACTGATCCTCTCAATAGAGCCTGCCCCTCCTGAGACCACGCAGTTGCGCAGCCACACCATTAGAAATCCGGCCAAGAGTGCCTTATCTGACAACCGCCGGGTACCATAACGAAAGTAACTAAAGGAGTCAATTTGGCTCCCGAACCTGTCACTTTGAGACTTCGACCTCCTAGCGGTCGACATCAAGACCTCTACTTTAGGAGTTAAACGATCTCGGGAAGTAACCCGGCCAGCCGCGCTAAATTTGAAAAGGTATGCAACCTAAGATTTAGTATGGGGAGAGTCCCCCTCCGAGCTGTCGTTTTTCTGGATAGTCGTTCGGTGACAAGTGCTATGATGGCACAATAGTTCTTGATACACGGTGACGAAGCCGGGTAATCGTTGATCCAAAGCTTGGAGCTCCTCATTCGTCGGCGTATACCCTTCGAAGGGTTCATCTCCCCAGGGGAGCTTGGAGACAGCATACATCTCGTGAAGAGCGAGCCCCAATTCTCCAACAGGGGTAAAAAAAGGTCCCCGTCCGATGATTGTACATCTCCAGAAGGGCCATGAACAGTGGCTTATTAACGGGCAACCCGTGGCTGGTACCCCGGATAGCGTCATAAAGGTTGACTCCCCGCAAAAAATCTTCATACTTCCGTAGGATCCATGAAGTCAGATTAGCCCACGGAGGAATGGGGTGTAACCAGCTCGGCAGTACCAACCTGCCAATAGGATAGGATCCTTTGCGAGCAAGCTGACTCAAGAAGGTATCAGCCTGGAAGAATGAAAAGTTAGGACCAGGGGTATTGATGAAGGTGCCTGGAACTAACCCCATCACGGACCGACTGGCCGGATCTTTGACTGCACGCACTGATCCAGTGGCTCTGTTATAACGGATATTGCCAACAAACATCCCTGGTCGGGTTGGAGTGAGGGTGTCCGGCATCTGCCTATCCAGAACGACCATATTGAACCACTCAAAAGGGAAATAGCGCTTCATAATAGGGATGTGAATTGGTATCCCGTCCAGGTCGAAATCCCAATTCTCCGAAACATCTAACACGCGGGAGTTTTCTATGACCAACGCATCCCCAAAGAGGAAGACCGGTTTCAAATACCTCCCGTCAGACTGCCCAGAGCTTATCATGTCACCAAGGAACTGAAAAGATTGAACCCTGATAGCATTTAGTCGCTCCAAAGGTTCATCAACAAGTAGCTGTTCGGACATTTGGCGAACTAAGTCATCCCGATGTACGCCCGAGGCAAACTGACACGAGCCTACCATAAGTTCCCCCGCAAGGTCTACGGGCAGCTTCACTGAAAAAAGGCAAAAGAAATAAGGTCAAAAAGATAGCTGAAACACAAATACATGATGCTTATGCGGCTCAGCATAGCCTCCTGCGGCTCGGTTTATACAGATCAATTCAAAAAAGCTTTTGCGGCTCCAAAGAGCCCACGCGGACCAGGATGAATAAACCCATGCAGTTCCGTTCGAAGAAAACTCATACGGCTCAGTACGGAGGAACTAATACGGTTCGAAAAGAGTCTACTTGGCTCGAAAAAGTTTATACGGCCCTGCAAGGATGAGCTCATGCGGTCTAGCGAGGATGAGCTTATGCGGCCTTGATAAAGAAGTAGTTATGCAACCACTTTCATGCGGCTCAAACCTGGGTCATACCCCATGCGGCCCAAGCATGAGTCGGACACACAGCATGCTTTGGAATATAGGCTCGCGCATAAAATATGCGGCGTAGCCATGGCAGTTCATGATAAGAAACCCTTACCAGCAATAGGCGGGTGGATGTCGGGGTGAAAAGTGGGCACGCCAGTCGAGGGAGGAGCCGCCACGTTCGTCGCCGCAGTCGATGAAGACGCGGTTTTCTTGTCCTTTGTTGCAGCAGAAGATGATACGGCCTTCTTGCCCATAGCAGCGGCAGCCTTCTTGGGAGCTATTCTCGATTGATGAAAGAAGAAGACGAAGAGCGAAGACGGCAAATAGAGAATCAGAGCAAAGAAAGAAGGTAAAGAAACCCCAAGAGACTAGAAGACTCCTATTTATAGGCAAAAGAGACTTACGAAACGAATAGACGTCTCGGAGTATGCCTCAGATTACGCGCCGCCTCCAAAGAATAAGGGCAAAACGCTTCGGTCAAGGCAAAACCGACTCTTGGGATCCTCCCCCAAAAAGGCGGCATTAAATCAAATCAAAGGCACTTAATGAAGATTTGCACACGTGATCAGGACACATGGCAAAAAGTTTATGCGGCCAGATGAATTTATGCGGCTAAGGCACTTATGCGGCTAGGAAGCTCAGGCAGACAGAAACATCCTATGCGGCATGAACGGGGTCATGCTTCTTGTTCAAAGTATTCCAATTTTTATAAATTGAAAACTTTGAAGGGGGTCCTATAGAAGCATGGAAAATATTAGAATAATGGTCCATGCGGCTCTGGGTAAGAAGCTCATGCGGCTCACACAGGAGCGGCCCTATGCGGTTCAAAGAAGACTCTCAAACTCATGCGGCTCGGGAGCGTATGCGGTTCAGCAAGGCATATGCGGCTCGATGGACGCCACGTGTGATCCTTTCCTACAGCTAGTCGTTTGAGTAGTGGCCTCATTTATTGCTCTGACATGATTCACTGTGGCGGCCCCTGACATAAAGTGTCATAATGGCCCTGCCATAATGACTGACTCTTCGGGAAAAGAAGAAAATCTCTGACCAAATCCGTCAGAAGTCCCAGATTGCCACGTGGCAATCAGCCATATGCGGCTCCTTGAGAACCCATTCCATGCAGTTCGATACAACGCTAGCTCATGCGGCTCCCTGGGAACACATTCCCTGCAGCCCAATACAATTCCAGCTCATGCGGCTCACAAAGACTACGCATATGCGGCTCGATGAAGCATCGTCCTATGCGGCTTACAAAGAGCATCTCTCTGCAGTTCGAGGATCGTCCATCCTATGCGGCTCTGACAGGACTCACAATTAAGACACGTGGCATGGGATCAATAGGAGATCTAACCGAATCCCAACAAATATATTTGACATCATCGTCATAATTACTGAGATCAGGGCATATCATTTATCATCAAGCTAATGGGACACGTGGCGAGCAATCAGACATTGGCATAATCAATCACAAGGATTTAAAGCAGCTAGCATTAATTGCTCATAAGATACGATGCTATCCGCATTAATGGCCGAGATTCACTATAATCAGGATCAAGGGTTCAGATAGAATGAAGGAGCACCGACATTCCAAACAGATAAACAAAAGAATAAAAAAATAAGAAGAGAGAGATCTACACAGAGAGAGCCCCCCCTTTTCTTGATAATCACAGAGAGAGAGAAGCCAGGAGAGCAACCCGAGGAGAGCAAGAAGAGCATTTCTTCATCAACGTCGAGCAGATCTTCCCCGAGCCAAGGCTGCATACTGATCGTCCAAGGAGTAAGGCAGAGCGGCCGTCGCTTTCCCGAGCCTCTATCGTCATCCCCCAGAATCAAAAATAAACAATCGTACTTAGTCTGCTGTACCTAGGTTTTCGTCCCTAGGCTTTCTTTGTACGAGCGAATTTGTATTGTGAGTCTAAGTTCAGTCCTCCAATAATTGTTCTGTTCTTTTACAATCAATGGCAAACAGTAACTAAAGGCTTCGTCTAATTGTTTAAAGTTAAAATCATCATATATATTAAACAGGGAGTTAGTATTTACCTGATCGAATGCCATTAAGCATATATTTGCAACATTGTCTAATTGTTCATCTTTTGAGTCGTTGGCTTCACTTTTATGCCATATGCTTGTGTTGGTGTACCTTATGGATGTTAATTTCTTCAGGTAACTCTTGTCATACTTGTTGCTTTTTCTGATTGATGATGATGCAGTTGGATAGTCCTTCTTCATATGTCCTTTTTTCTTGCATCCGTAGCAGATATGATCTTCTTCGTTGTTGCTGTTGTGTTCCTTTGTTCTTCTATTGAATCTCATGAACTTCTTGAACTTTCTTACTAGGAGAGCTTGATCTTCAGAGTCAGAGTCTCTGTCATCGGAATTATCTTCGACAGATCTTCTGTGTTGAGCTTTAGAAGCGATCGACTTCTCCTTCGGTGCAACATCTTCAAAGTCTTGAAGTTCTAACTCATGAGTGAGTAGCTTACCCATGAGTGTTTCAAGAGACATAGTGGTGAGGTCGTTCCCTTCAAAGATTGCCATAGCCTTTGGAATCCAGTTCTTCGTGAGAGCTCGTAGAAGTTTGCGAATCTTCTAATGGTTATTCCTTACCTAATGAAGACAAAGGGTTTATAATATCCAGAAATCTTGTAAACATCTGAATGACGGATTCATTTGGCTTCATCTTGAACGCCTCTTACTTCTGAGTAAGTCTGCTAATTTTGATTCCTTGACTTACGTCGTGCCTTCGTGAGTCACTTCGAGAAGTTTCAACACTTCATTTGACGTTGTGCACGTACACACCCTGTTAAATTAAGTCCTATCTAGGGTACAAAATAAAGCATTAATAGCACGTGCATCAAGACTGGCATGTTTTTTCTAGCTTCAGTATACTTGTCATGGGGTTTCTTAACCAACTCTTTATCAACAAGAATACGTGCAGGCTTCTTGAAGCCATAAATCACAATAGACCATAAGTCAAAATCTAGAGATTTTAATAAGAAACTCATCCGTATTTTCCAGTATGTGTAATTTGTACCATCAAACAGCGGAGGTCTATTTTTGGCTTGGCCTTCACTTGTGAATTTTACAGTTGCCATGTGTGATATTGTGATCTATATAACAGTTGTAATAATAAAGAATATAATAGCAGTATTACCTCTCTTTACTTGTATAACCCGCTCTGATACCAATTGTAGGAATGAATTGTAAAGCGTAATACTCTAGAGGGGTGAATAGCGTAGGCAGCAAAATTTAGCTAATTAAAAATGCTAGCAATAAGATCACATATATTATATCACAAGTAAGTAAATAAAAAGTAGAGATCAGAAAGCAAATGCAAATACAATGGTGTATATTGGTTTCCCTCTTGTGAGGACTATTCGAGTAGGAAGAACTCTAGCTTCCAGTTGAATCCACTATGGAAAAATATTGTAAGTTTTCATCCAAAGTCCTTGCAACTTCTACAATGCGAGCTTTGATCCAAAGTACTCGACCAACTTCAATTGTGAAGTGTCTTTCTTCTATCGAGCCTCTGATTACAATCACTCTGAAACTTCTAGACCGTACTGCACTGGCAAATCGACTAGAGGATTGTAACTGGCTCGGGCTTTGAAAATGAAAGAGCTTAGAACACTTTAGAAGACATAGTAAGCTTAGAGAGAATAAAGAAGAGAGGTGTGTTAAAATGAGTGAAATTCTTCTGTATTTATAGGTTTTCTAAAGTCAGGATTCGCGAAGAATTCAGACAGAATTCTCTGATAGAATCCCGACAAATAGTCGTTGCATCCGTAACAGTAGGATGACCAAGTTCAAAATCCAACGTCACCAAAAAAATTTGGGGCGAATTCGGACTGAACTCGGGCCGAACTCTATTGGTGACCAGAGTTTGATTTTTGGAAAATTTTGTAAGTCGGATTTTGAGTTTTGGGCTTTTGAAAAGTTTTAGCAGCTAGGGGCTTTTTGTAAAATGGTCTATTATCAAAACATAGGATATTTTGAAAATATTTTGGAGTAGCCTATTTGCCAGTATGACTCGGTGTACAAAGTATTCCGAGACTCAATAAATATGAAAATTATATTGAATATTGAAATACAGACTCAAGTGGCAAAATAGCTTCAGTCTTGAATAGAGTGGTAGAAGTTCTCAGCAATCGTCCAAGTAGCCCTTATATCGAGATAAGGTTAAATCAATTATTAAAATCAGGTTCGACCATGACCAATGGGCCAACACACTCTATTCACCCTCCTCTAGAGGTGCCATCAATCCTATATAAGAGGTTCAAAAACCACACTCTGAGGCCTCGAGACCAAGCTCCTAACTCACGAAGAAAAATGGAGAGAAAACGAGAAGAGAAGAAGAGTAAAGAGAGAAAGTAAAAATAAATAAAAGAATTCCAACTCGTATATATAGAGAAGGTGAATTAATCTTGACCGTCCGATCGCGATCCGCGACTTGATCAGGATTAATCTGGACCATTAATCAAAGGAAACTAAGAAACCAAAGGATAATAAGACGTTTCAAAACCAAGAAACCACTGGAGAAAGAACGTATCATTGCTATTCATCAAAATATCATAAAATTATTCATCAAAATATCTCATCCTAACCAACAGTCGGATCGGATGATCCGAAATATCATAATAACTTTTTGCCTCAAAAAATGGGCCATTCGGATGCTCCTTCGAATTTTTACAGATTTTCGTCGGATGATCCGAAAGGTTGAAATCTCTTAACTTAGAGAACATTCTGGGTTCACCATTATACATGCCAATCCTAACACGGGTCTATGGCAATGCCAATTCTAACAGTCTCGAACAATCTAGAAATAATCACAATCAATAAAACTCAATAGATCAAAAAAATACTCGTGTATCCCTATACAAATACCAATACAATGAGACGAGTCTCATAACTCTCCTCTCCTTAGAAAAAATCCATCTTCGAATTTCTATAAGGCAAGAAAAGACAGGTAAGAAATCCAGGAAAATATGCTATCAGAATCAAGATAGGAAACTCAAAAATCATGAATCCAACTGGAGTAATGAAAAAAAAAATGTAAAAGCAATAAACATACAGCAACAATATCATACCTACCTACAATCATACTCAAACAAAAGGTAGAGTATAGGCACACAGATAAGTATACCTCACGAGTCAAACAGGTACGGGTAAAGAGCTCGGATATCATCCTCACGATTCCATGTTAACTCGCCCGGTGAGTGATGATCCCAGGAAACACAAACTAATCGGATAGTCCGGTTCTTAAGAACCTTCTCCCTCCGGTCCAAAATAGATACAAGCCTCTCCTCATACGTTAGGTCGGTACCAAAGACCAGCTCGAAATGATCTAGGATATGGCTTGAATCTTGAACATGCCGACATAACTGAAATACATGAAATACGTCATGTACCTTGCGTAGCGATGGTAGAAGAGAAAGACGATATGATATATCTCCTACTCGCTCGAAAACAACGAACGACCCAAAAATCTAAGACTAAGGTTTTCTCCTATGCCAAACCTGACGACCCTACGGGTAGGTAAAGTCTGAAGAAATATGTGGTCGCCGATAGAGAACTCAAGATGACGTTGATGCTGGTCTACCCAATGACGATGTCGATCCTGAGCCACTCTGAGATGCTCTCTAATCTGTCTGACTACTCCAACTGACTGAGCAATCAACTCTGAACCAAGCATCTACCTCTATCCAATGTTATCCCAAGCTAGGGATGACCTACATCTCCTAACATACAATGCCTTAAAGGTTGCCATATGAATGCTCGTCGGGAAGCTGTTATTGTAAGAGAACTCCACCAAGTGCAAGTGATCGTCCCAAGAACCACTGAAGTCAAGAGTGCATAATCAAAGCATATCCTCCAAAGTCTGAATTGTACGCTCCGACTGACCATCTGTTTGAGGATAGTATGTTGAATTAAAACTTAAACGGGTACCCGGACTCTGCTATGAAGACTCTACCCGAAATGATAAGTGAATCTGGAATCCCGATCTGAGACTATAGTAACTAGCACTCCATGCAATCTAATAATCTGCCTAATGTGCAGCTTGGCCAACTGCTCTATAGACTGACCAACTCTGAGAGGTAGGAAGTGGACAACCTTCGTGAGTCGATCCACTATAACCCAAGTGGTATCTCTGCCAGTCGGGGTTTTAGGAAGACCGATCACGAAGTCCATAGTAATATAATCCTACTTCCAATCCGAAATTGATAAAGACTGAAGAAGTCTGGCCGATCTCTGATGCTCAGCCTTGCCCTGTTGGCAAACCAAGTACTGAAAGACAAACCGAGCTATCTCCCTTTTTATACCATTCCACCAAAAGTGTAGACGAATATTACGGTACATCTTCGTCCCTTCCGGACGAACAAAATACTGAGAACTGTGGGCCTCTAACATAATTTCGTGTCGATATCTCCGTTCGGCACACAAAGATGACTTCTAAACCGGAGTGTCCCATCCTCATGGATGCACAACTCTGTTCTGTACCCTGTAACACACTCTGCTCTGTGTCACTGAAGCTTGGCATTCCCTGACTGTGCTACTCTGATCCTCTCCATAATGGTCGACTAAACTTGCAAGCCTGCCATCATAGACACCCCACCATGTAATACTACCTTAATTCCCATCTCCTGAAGATCCTCCTAAAGGTAACGTTACTTTGTCAAGCAGTAGACTCGGGTTCTCCTGCTCAAAGCATCTGCAATGACGTTTACACTCCCCAAATGATACTGAAGATCAACATTATAGTCCTTCAGTAACCCAAGCCACCTTCTTTGTCGCATGCTCAGATCCCTTTGGGTGAACACATACCTTAAGCTCTTATGATCAGCAAAAATCTCCACTCGATCCCCATACAAATAATGCCTCCAGAGCTTAAGGGCAAACACAACCGCGACCAACTCAAGATCATGCGTCGGATAGATCTTCTCATAGTTCCGAAGCTGCCGAGATGCATAAGCTATCACCCGGTCGTGTTGTATAAGCACACAATTGTCATGCCCCAGTCCTAAAATATATGGGACAAGGCCACGTGGCAATGGCCATTTATGCATTCAAGTGGACTCCAGTCCAACTCAAATACGTATAAGCTATCAAGTGTCCAAGTATCCATAGTATACATCCACAACCTCTACTAAACTGCTAAGAAATCTAGATGTGAAATACTACAGAAAGATGATAAGAAGGCATCAACTGACGGAACATGAAAGAGTAATCCGAAGAAGTAAACCCTCAATATTCTATGTCAGATCTCAGTATATACCCGGAAGGAAACCAGGTCCTCAGTAGAACGTAGCAAGATACATAATATACATGTCTACCTACCAGTATAATCATGCGGAAATAAAAACAAGAAATATATGAGGTATGCTACTACTACTAACAGTCTATGTGTACATACAAAATCAAAGACAACTCTAGCATGCTTGGGCTGACACAAATCGTGACTCAAGTACACGGATAGCGCTCATCTGAGTCGCTAGCAAAGACTCACCGGGTAGTGCTCACCTCGAGTCACCAGCAAATTGTAACGCCCCAGTCCCAAAATACATAGGACCAAGTACGTAAACATGCCAGCTGCACATATACGAAGAATACTCCAATATATGGAATCCTCATATATGCACATAAGCTGTAAATAAAATAATCACAAGCCAGAATAACATAATATAATCTCATCATAGCTCAACACAGAAGAATATAGAGTCCAAGTAATAAATAAGAGTATCAAAAGATAGTCGGGTGAACATGCTCACTCCAAACAGCTATAAAAATAGTCTCACAAGATCGGAGTCCAACCTCCGCAAAAATAGAAAGAAAAGAGATGTAAAAATGATGTCCACTAATGTCTCAAATAAGAATAGACTAGAAATCAGTAGAAACTGACTTGGTATCAATGTAAGCTGGATCCAGAGCTGCTCCGTACTCCTGTGGGAAGTCATCTAATCCTGGAGAGATAACCAGGTCCTCAGAGGGACGTAACAAGATATAAGAAAATACCATGCCATAATAATTGTGATATATAATATAAAGAAAGAAATATGTATGCAATCAGGTGCCTAACCAGTCTACAGTGATAATACAATAAGAACAAACCTTTGACGCATGGACAGGATCAGGAATATCAGGAATCAGGACCGTATCTCCCACTGGAGATAACCGGCAATCAGGACCGTACCTCCCACTGGAGATAACCGGCTAGCAGGACCGTACCTCCCACTAGAGAAAATTGACAATCAGGACAGTGCATATATGACCCATACGTTAAGGAACTGTTCTTCCCACCCAATGCCTATTAGAGTCACATCCATGACTCATATGTACCTCTAGTAACTACCAAGTCTACTAGCATGCAATTTATTGGCAGTTACTCCTATCCGTCGCACGCACCATACGTATCGGTGGCCAGCCGACTACACGGATACGTGTCCTACATGTGACTCACATCACGTGATACAACAAGTGTCAAGGCCGTATGAGATATACCAATACCTCAACATCAATGGGTGGTCAATAAACTAAGTCAATGCAAGAGAAAAATAAATAAAGCAAAAAAACGACCGATAGAGTCGCTTGCACCCAAGTGTGACTTCGACGCACAGTTTAAACATCGAGAAATAAGAAATGCTAAAAATAACAACTAAAAATATGAATATAATAATCACAGAGTAAGGTGGCAAGGTATCTTGCCTGGTGGTACAAAGTGGCAAGTCCAAGAGTAGCAAGTGTCCGCACCAAAAACTCACAAATCACAGATGACTCCAAATGCTGAAACAAACATCAAAAATGATCTCGGTGAAGAAGATATACCTAGAAAATGCCTGTCCAAAAGTTAAATTCTGGAACAGGAGCAAAATCGTAATTTTGGGTCAAAACGATATCCGTCGTTGGATCCACTTTGCACCGAAACGCGTGCCAAAGTCTACGATCTCTAAAGTCGTTAAACTCCATGTTTACGGTTTCAGTTTGAGGAGAGGAACTCAACGGTATGTCCAGTTTTGGATTCCGAGGAGCCGTGTACAAAATCGCCCGTTTGAGTGGGTCGCGGGCCCGCCAAAATTGGGCTCCGATTCGACCTTCTCAGAATCGAACCAAACTTGGCATGCAGGACAAGAATTTCGATCCGGACCTGTTGGCGCAAGTTTCGTCTCGATCCGACGACTGTACACAAATTATGGGCAAGTTTGCAAAACGTCGATACGGGGGTATCTTGACAGATACGCGTTGATTTCGTCGCGCACACGCAACGAAATCGAGTCCCGTCAGTTCCCACACGTCGGTAATATCCATACGTGCACGACCACGTCGCCCGGTTTGTCGGGGCGTACGTCGTATCGGAGAAAATTTTCTAAAATTAACACTTTAGAAAACAGTTTTCGCCCAACTTCAACATCAGTTTATTTCCTACACATTAATCGAAACAATGATCCAAAAGATGCGTTATGATCTCGGTTATGTTATCTTTTACTGTTTTGGATTAGTTCCTATATTACTTTACTGTACAATAAGAAAATTGGCTGACAAGTTGTCGGTTTAAAACAGTTTCTAATAATCAGAAAAGTGGGTTTTTCTCCAACTTCGTCTCGATTTTTCGAGCAAGTTGGATGGCCATATCAAAATCCACCTGGGGGATCTTGAAGAGGGTCATGAGAGCTTTCTACACGAATTTACGGCTCTAAAAATGGACTAGAATCGACAGAGAAATCGAACGGGGAAGTTGGGTACCTTGAGTGGGAAAACTGCTCCGTGGGTGACGCGGGACTGACTTAAAAAGCTCCGTTCGTCGCGCACAAAGCTCCGTTGCTGGTGAAACGAAGTCGCGGACGAAGAGGGTATAATCAGCCTCAACTTTCGTTTTGGAAGATTAGGGTTTTGAGGTCTAGATAGAAAGTTATATATATAAGAAGTTGGGACAAAAACCTAATACAACTACGTTTATAACTAAGGGGTCCCACGATCTTGGGTTCTTTGTGAGCTTGCTGTTGTACAAAGCAAGCAAGTTAGGGGGTGGGCCCGCCCACTCAAGTGGGTGGGTTGACTTTTTTTTTTCTTTTTTTTCTTTTTCTTTTCTTTTCTTTTCTTTTTCTTATTCTTTCTTTTCTTTTTCTTATTCTTTCTTTTCTTTTCTTTTTTTTTCTTTTTCATTTCTTTTTCTTTCTCACTTCTTTTTTTTTGAAATTACAATTATAACTATATATATATATATTTTATATATATATATATATATATATATATATATATATATATATATATATATATATATATATTTAGCTAGCAATAAATTCTCAAAAATTTTCAAATAAATTTCTAAAAATCCTAGATTTTATTATATTCCTTATTTAATAGGAAAACAACACATGCACACATATAATAATGTATATATACATACATACTTTAATTATACCAACAACTTAATAGTAAATAAATCCATAACTAATGAATATACGTAACAAAATTAATTTAATTTATAAAAAAAAATCAACTATAAATTATGGGTGTTTACATCCTACTCAACTTAAAAAAAATTCGTCCTCGAAATTAAACTAGGGTAGGGGGATGAGGGATAAATAGAGTAGTTTAAGGTGATGATACAACCGCACGATTTAAAGTGGTACCTTGGGTTCATTCACCGTGGATCATCTTTCTAAAAATAAGTAAAAGACAAGGTCCATAAAGAATTCATAGACGATGCTATTGAGCATGAGTACAAAGTCCATAGGCTATGAAATAATTCAAAGGGGACTTATCAAGGCGGTCGCGGATGAGACTCCAAGGACGAGTTTGACTATGTCTTCATCCACGTAGAATAATATGTGAAGGCGAACCAAAACACACTAGGTTGATCAGACCATCATGCACCGGTTCTGATTAGACAATATATTAGTGGGTGCGCACCCAATAAATCATGTCATGATCAAGCTCGATGAAGAATAAGCTTGCAAAAACTAGGCTATAATTGCGGTGTTAGTCAAAGTGGTCAAGGTATGTACGCAGGATTGGTAATTTGAAGGAAAACACAATTTGTTCAAGGATCTAAGCTGTGTCCGGTGTTCGTGTTTATCCAATCATTCTACAGTCTGATTTCTATGGCCTAGACTAAAACTAATGGGGTATGGATCTTATGTCAAGCTATGATAATAGGAAATATTGTAATTTAAAACCGTACCTGCTATGACTTCTCCTTCTACTCCCACATTCTCCACTACCAGCGAGAAGGCCTGTCCATAGTTCTGACTGAGGTCCCGAGCTCTAGTCCTATCGTGCTGTACTGGCTGGGGAAGTAATGGTAGGCTAGGTGATCCTGCTACTGGCCCGGGTGCTGGTAGTGCTGGAACTGCCGGTCTCGGGGCCTACTGGGCATAAACTAGTGACTGCTGCTCTGGACACTCTCTCACCTTGTGTTGTAACGAGCCATATCTCAAGCATGCTCCAAGTCGAGTTCTGCAGTCTTTTTGGAGATGCCCTGGCTTCCCACAGAAATTGCAAATAGGCTTCTGATAAGGCGCAGACCTCTCCTGCTGTCCTGTAGCCCTTCTGATAGGTCCACTCTGTGTCGATCCCGTAGGTGTAGCTGCCAGCGTATGGCGTCTCGGGGTCTGCTGTTGCTCCTTGCGAAGAATCTCCTGAGCACGAGCTTCTTCCAGGACAGCTGAATGTGAGACTCGAGACTGGGTAGTCGTATAAGACTTGAGCTCTGGTGCAAGCCCCTGGTGAAATCTCCTCGTCTTCTCTAACTCTGTTGGAATCAATCCCACACCAAATCTACTCAAGCGATTGAACTCTGAGTCATACTCATCAACTGTCATGTTTCCCTGCTTCAGATGGAGGAACTGGTCGTAGAGACCATCTCGAACATAAATAGGGAAGAATCTCTCATAAAATAAATCATAAAACTTCTTCCAGGTGGTCCCGGTGCCTAATTGTCTCTCTTCCGCCTTCCACCAGTGGTGAGCATTATTTTCTAGCAGTAGGTCCACTGTTGTCATCCAATCTCGAGCTGGCAACTGGGATGCCTTCAGTAGCTTCTCTGTACTAATAAGCCACTGTGACACCTCTAGTGGCTTCTCCGTTCCACTGAAAGGCTTAGGGTTCATATCTGTAAAGTTCTTGATAGAGCCTTCATAAGGATGCAGAGCCGGTGCTGGAACTGGTATTGGAGGTGGTGGTGGAGGACTAGCTAATACTGCCATCATCGTCTGTCTCATCAGTTCAGTCTGCTGCCACTGAGCCTGCATCATTGCATACATGAACTGAGAAGTAGGACTCCCATCAGTCGGTGGGGAAGGCATCTGTGGGCCTGACTGTGGCAGAAACTGTTGAGGGAATGGTGGTAGAGGTGGTACCGTCCCTCGTAAGGGTGCTGCAGAGACCTGCCCAGTTTGATTGGCTGGGGGAGCTTGAGTCTCTTGGTGCACCATTGTTGGAGGTGTGGCAGTCTGCTGCTGTCCCGACTGGTATGGTGTCACTGGAGTCATCGGAGGATTCTGTCCCTCCGGGTTGGCCTCTTCGCCAGATGTGAGGGCCAAGGCAGAAGAACATCCGCTTCTTAGATTCATACTGTTGGCACAAAAAATAATAGGACGATATTAGGAAAGATTATATATGAAGTAAATCGAATAATCAAGGAAGTTTCAAAAAGATTGGAAGTCAAGAGATAGTAGTAGTTCTGGATGAGATATTCCTATTCCTATATGCAGACTTGTTGGACACAGTCATGTAACCCAACAATATTAAATCGGACCTGCATGGGCCACCACAAAAACATGTAATGCCCCAGTCCCAAAATACATAGGACCAAGTACGTAAACATGCCAGCTGCACATATACGAAGAATACTCCAATATATGGAATCCTCATATATGCACATAAGCTATAAATAAAATAATCACAGGCCAGAATAATATAATCTAATCTCATCACAGCTCAACACAGAAGAATATAGAATCCAAATAATAAATAAGAGTATCAAAAGATAGCCGGGTGAACATGCTCACTCCAAACAGCTATAAAAATAGTCTCACAAGATCGGAGTCCAACCTCCGCAAAAATAGAAAGAAAAGAGATGTAAAAATGATGTCCACTAATATCTCAAATAAGAATAGACTAGAAATCAGTAGGAACTGACTCGGTATCAATGTAAGCTGGATCCAGAGCTGCTCCGTACTCCTGTGGGAAGTCGTCTAATCCTGGAGAGATAACCAGGTCCTCAGAGGGACGTAACAAGATACAAGAAAACACCATGCCATAATAACTGTGATATATAATATAAAGAAAGAAATATGTATGCAATCAGGTGCCTAACCAGTCTACAGTGATAATGCAATAAGAACAAACCTTTGACGCATGGGCAGGATCAGGAAGATCAGGAATCAGGACCGTATCTCCCACTGGAGATAACCGGCAATCAGGACCGTACCTCCCACTGGAGATAACCGGCTAGCAGGATCGTACCTCCCACTGGAGATAACCGGCAATCGGGATAGTGCATATATGACCCATACGTTAAGGAACTGTTCTTCCCACCCAATGCCTATTAGAGTCACATCCATGACTCATATGTACCTCTAGTAACTGCCAAGTCTACTAGCATGCAATCTATTGGCAGTTACTCCTATCCGTCGTACGTACCATACGTATGGGTGGCCGGCCGACTACGCGGATACGTGTCCTATATGTGACTCACATCACATGATACAACAAGTGTCAAGGTCGTATGAGATAATCCAATACCTCAACATCAATGGGTGGTCAATAAACTAAGTCAATGCAAGAGAAAAATAAATAAAGCAAAAAAACGACCGATAGAGTCGCTTGCACCCAAGTGTGACTTGGACGCACAGTTTAAATATCGAGAAATAAGAAATGATGAAAATAACAACTAAAAATATGAATATAATAATCACAGAGTAAGGTGGCAAGGTATCTTGCCTGGTGGTACAAAGTGGCAAGTCCAAGAGTAGCAAGTATCCGCACCAAAATCTCACAAATCACAGATGACTCCAAACGCTGAAACAAACATCAAAAATAATCTCGGTGAAGAAGATATACCTAGAAAATGCCTGTCCAAAAGTCAAATTCTGGAACAGGGGCAAAATCGTAATTTTGGGTCAAAACGATATCCGCCGTTGGACCCACTTTGCACCGAAACGCGTGCCAAAGTCTACGGTCTCTAAAGTCGTCAAACTACATGTCTACAGTTTCAGTTTGAGGAGAGGAACTCAACGGTATGTCCAGTTTTGGATTCCGATGAGCCGTGTACAAAATCGCCCGTTTGAGTGGGTCGGGCCCGCCAAAATTGGGTTCCGATTCGACCTTCTCAGAATCGAACCAAACTTGGCATGCAGGACCGGAATTTTGATCCGGACCTGTTGGCGTAAGTTTCATCTCGATCCGACGACTGTACACAAAATTATGGGCAAGTTTGCAAAACGTCGATATGGGGGTATCTTGACAGATACGCGTTGATTTCGTCGCGCACACGCAACAAAATCGAGTCCCGTCAGTTCCCACACGTCGTTAATATCCATATGCGCCTTTCGATGCGTATAGTGCATGACCACGTCGCCCGGTTTGTCGGGACGTACGTCGTATCGGAGAAAATTTTTTGAAATTAACACTTTAGAAAACAGTTTTTCGCCCAACTTCAACATCAGTTTATTTCCTACACATTAATCGAAACAATGATCCAAAAGATGTGTTATGATCTCGGTACGTTGTCTTTTACTGTTTTGGATTAGTTCCTACATTACTTTACTGTACAATAAGAAAATTGGCCGACAAGTTGTCGGTTTAAAACAGTTTCTAATAATCAGAAAAGTGGGTTTTTCTCCAACTTCGTCTCGATTTTTCGAGCAAGTTGGATGGCCATGTCAAAATCCACCTGGGGGATCTTGAAGAGGGTCATGAGGGCTTTCTACACGAATTTACGACTCTAAAAACGGACTAGAATCGAGAGAGAAATTGAACGGGGAAGTTGGGTACCTTAAGTGGGAAAATTGCTCCGTGGGTGACGCGGGGCTGACTTAAAAAGCTTCGTTCGTCGCGCACAAAGCTCCGTTGCTGGTGAAACGAAGTCGTGGACGAAGAGGGTATAATCAGCCTCAACTTTCGTTTTGGAAGACTAGGGTTTTGAGGTCTAGATAGAAAGTTATATATATATAAGAAGTTGGGACAAAAACCTAATACAACTAGGTTTATAACTAAGGGGTCCCACGATCTTGGGTTCTTTGTGAGCTTGCTGATGTACGCAGCAAGCAAGTTAGGGGGTGGGCCCGCCCACTCAAGTGGGTGGGTTGACTTTTTTTTTCTTTTTCTTTTTTTTTTTCTTTTCTTTTCTTTTCTTTTTCTTATTCTTTCTTTTCTTTTTCTTATTCTTTCTTTTTCATTTCTTTTTCTTTTTCACTTCTTTTTTTTTTGAAATTACAATTATATATATATATATATATATATATATATATATATATATATATATATATATATATATATATATATATATAAAAAAAATATATATATATATATATATATATATATATATATATATATATATATATATATATATATATATATATATATATATATATATATCAAAATCTAAGAGTATATATATATTTAGCTAGCAATAAATTCTCAAAAAATTTCAAATAAATTTCTAAAAATTCTAGATTTTATTATATTCCTTATTTAATAGGAAAACAACACATGCACACATATAATAATGTATATATACACACATACTTTAATTATACCAATAACTTAATAGTAAATAAATCCATAACTAATGAATATACGTAACAAAATTAATTTAATTTATAAAAAAAATCAACTATAAATTTGGGGTTTTACACAAATACACAAGTACACGGGTAGAGCTTGTCTCAAGGCACTAGCGATACAGAGACAGACATAAACATAGCCTAAACGTCTAGTCACAGTCCTCCCCATCCAATGCAACTACAAAAAATTGGGTCAATGTCCAAATAACCACGAAAGTACCAACTAACTACGAGTCAAGTGATATAAGCTGAAACCATAATGGTGACAAATAGATAAGAGAACACTGAGCTACTATGCATGCATAATCTCGTGTCAAAGTCAATGTCATCTGGAAAAAATAGAATATTACTAACAATAGATATGGAAATAAGCAACTAACTAAAATTATGGAATGGAAATAGAAATATATATGCATGAAATACTATGACTAATGGCAAGTATACTTGCTTGGGGTGTTTTCCAACATTGCTGAGACTGTGGTATACCGGTCTAGTCCTGGCCTAGCTACAAGCTAAGGTTGGTACAGTCCTCAAGAAATCTACCATAACCCAACAAACAACCAAGAATTATACACAGTATACATACACCCATATATATAGAGACAAGTCCTCCTTAGGGTTGAATCACTCTTATTTAATTATAGATGATATCGTAACTATAATTTATTTAGGGAAGTAAGTTACTCTCTACATATATAGGGAAATTATTAGGTTTTTACTAATAAAAATTTATTTATCTACCTTTAAAACATTAAATTATAATATATATATATATATAAATATATATATATAATATAAAAAACTATAAGCACACAACCAAGTCATCGGCTTGACGCATCACAATACACCGTGAAACCACCTGCTCCGACGGATAATGTCAGATTAGGAGTTGAAATCAAACTCTGCTTGAGTTTCTCAAAAGAAGCCTAACAAGCATCTGACCACTCAAATCATCCATCCTTATACGTCAGCCGTGTCAAGGGTGTAGAAATCCTAACAAAGTTTGCCACACCCGGCCGTGTTGTATAAGGACACAACCAAGTCCTCAGTTTGACGCATCATAATACACCATGAACCTACCTGGTCCGATGGGTAATATCAGAATAGGAGTTGAATTCAAACTCTGCTTGAGTTTCTCAAAAGAAGCCTAACAAGCATCTGACCACTCAAAGCACACATCCTTACACGTCAGTTGTGTCAAGGGTGCAAAAATCCTAGCAAAGTTTGCCATAAACCGTCTGTAGTAACCTGCTAATCCAGAAAGCTACATACATCTGAAGCTGTACGAGGTACTCGCCAATACTCGATAGCCTCTACCTTCTTGGGGTCCATCTCAACACCACCTACAGCAATAATACGATCCAAAAAGGAGACTCGATCGAGCCAAAAATTGTACTTGCTAAACTTCGCACAAAGTTGATGGTTTTAAAGAATCTAAAGAACCATGCGAAAATGATGCTCATGCTCTGCCTCAATCCGACTATAGACCAAGATATCATCAATAAATACTATCATAAACTAGTATAAGTGGGACATGAAGATGTGATTCATGAGGTCCATGAAAATTGATGGCGCATTGATCACTCCAAAAGACATAACAAGGAATCCCAATGGCCATACCGAGATCTAAATTCCTTCTTAGGTATATCCTTCTCTCTGACTCTGATTTGATGGTACCCAGACTGTAAATCGATCTTCAAAAATACAGGTGCTCTACTAAGCTGATCGAACAAGTCATCTATCCTGGGAGGGATACTTGTTCTTCACGGTCACCGTGTTAAAATGACGATAGTCAATAACCATACGCGATGAACCATCATTCTTTTTTACAAGAAGGGCTAGAGCTCCCAAAGGTGATCCACTAGAACGAATGAATCCTTTGGTCCTAAGCCCCTCGATGGAATGATACATCACCAACAACTTTGAATGAGACATCTTGTAGACTCTCGCTTATACTGGCTCTGCTTCTGGAATCAAATCAATATAGTACTCAATCTTCTGAACTAGAGGCATACCCGGAAGCTCCTCAAAAGATACATCAGAAACTCACAAACTACTCTAAGAAACTATACCTCCTCGGCCTCTGCCATCCACAAGACTACTGGTGAAGACTACACCTTACCTCTAGAGAATGAGAATTCCTTCTCATTCAGGACACGAAAGACAACCTTTCCAATAGGGCAATCTATCATAGCGTGTCGAGCACTCAACCAATCCATACCTAGGACAACATCATAATCGCCCATAGAAAACTTATTAGCCTCATAGCAAATTCTCTCTCGCAGACTATGACTCTACACGAGGCATACACTCGGTCTACCCCTACTAGACAGTTACCAGTAAGTATTTTAATCTCACTGGTAATTATTCTGGTTCCAAACCAACTCGTGTCATAAATCATGCAGATATAAACGAATGTGAAGTAACATAATCAAATAAAGCTGAAGCAGAATGAGAGTGAACGAGAATTATACATGCGACCACCTCCCCTGCTGCAAGTGTTTCCTCGATAGAAAGTGTGAAAGCCTGACCCTGACCCCTGGGCACTGGACCCTTCTGTTGCTGCCCTCTCTGCCTCTGAGCCTGAGCCTTAGCATACCGCTGCTGCTGTAACTGCTGGGACTGTGTCGGTAATGGACTCTGAGCCTGCTAATGCTGAACTAGCTCCGCACCTTGAAATGCTAAACTACTGGCAGGAAATATGATGATCCAGCCGAACTCCTTCGGGTACAAGTTCCTACCATATGGTCTGATGCTCTACAAACCAAACATAAATCTTCTACCCTATGACACTCTGACAAGACATGCCCTGCATTTCCGCAATAGAAAAATCCAACTGTAGAAGACTGCCTCTGCTGCTGAGGACGCGGCTGAGACGATTGCTGAAAGGAAGCCGCCGAAGCCGGTCCCCTCGGAGATCCAATCGTAAAGGCTCGAACTGCTGGAGCCGGTGCTGACGACTGGAAAGAAGATCCCCTCTGAATGTGAGGCCTCTTCCAGCCTCCGACTCTATCAACGATCCTCTGCAAGGTGTACTCATGCCTCCTCACCGCCCTCATCACTGCATCAAAAGTCTGGAACTCATGTTGCTCGACTGCTAGTATGATCTCTAGATGAAGTTCATGTTGGAACCTCCTTGCCCGATCCAACTCGGTCGTCACTAAGGAAAGAGAAAACCGACTGAGCCTGCTAAACTCTACCGCATAGCCATTGACGGTCTTGTCCATCTGCCTGAGGTTTTTAAACCTCTGCTGCAAGTCATAATGCAATTTTGCATCAAAATACTGAGTCTGAAACCTCCCACTGAAATCTGCCAAAGCAATAGGTACAGTAAGAGAACCCTCATAAACCGCCTACCAGTCGCGGGGTAAATCTAACAACTGCAGTCGAACCACTACAACTCGCTTCCTAGCCGAAATCCTTGCCGCCTCCAGAATGGCCCCAGTATCCTAGAGCCACGCATCAGACATAATCACATCTTTAGTACCACAGAAGTACGAAGAATGGAGATGCCTAAAGCTGCTCGCAAAATTGTAAAGCTGAGTGTCACCCCTCTCTAGAGCCATCTGCACATACTAGGTAAGAACATCACTCTAACAAAACCTCTTTTACCAGCATACGAACAACACCTCTAGAAGCTCTGGTTGGACTAGTACTGCTGGCTAATCGGGCTGTACTAGTACCTCTATCCTCGGGTCAACTCGAGACTCTGCTCCTGAATGCTGAGACTGAGCCTCTAGAATTGGTGGAACGGACAAAAGCTAACCCGCCATCGGTAGAACCCAAAAAAGCTGATCAGAAGGACCGGGAACAGTGCCCCTGAAAGTTAAAGGACACAAGGATCAAAATCGAGGGAATAATAAAGATCAATGAACAAGATAGATATCAGGTCAAAAGATCAAAGATATAGAATAATACGAAGGATATCAATGGAAAAGATTTTACGACTGAGATACTACCAGTAACCTCCATATATCTGATAAATCAGACCTACATGAGCCACCACTAAAACCTATGTCATGCCCCAGAACCAAAATACTGACAAGAAAGGACGGGCCAGGCCAACTACGTATACCAAAGTACTCCAGTATCCTGAAATACGGTCAAAGTTGTAGATGTAGGGTTCATTGCTACAAGCCAGCAGTTAATCATAGGTCAAATAATCCTAGATATCTCAATCACAGGTAAGTAAGTAAAGTACAAGAATATGATCATCAGATATATAAGACAGTAAAGCGTCCCAAAGTATAATATGTAGATGAACATTAAGCTAGTAAAACAAAATAAAGAACTAGCAAAAGTGTAAGTCATACATGATCAGTTCTAGCTACAGTTTAGAAAATATACAAATCATGTCCAAGCCTGTAGGCCAAAATGTTAAGTCCAAAACATGAGCTAAGCACGTGCTCGGTGGCTAAACACCGCAGAAGACTATATAGATAAGAGTGCGTAAGAGAAAGAGCACTCACTCAGGCACCCTGGTGCTTCGGGTGTTCACCATCGAGTGGTAGGTCCAGTAGATCCTCGGACTCCTTAACCAAATCTGGCAAAACAAAACCAGTGGGGTCAGACCTCCAATAGCAAGTACCACAAAGGAAGTCAAACTATGAACTAAACCAGCATGAAAATCATAACAAAACTAAGGTAAAGCGATAAAAGCAAAAATAAAAATATAAGGGTACCACAAAGAATATGAAAAGAAATTGAAAATATGTAGTAAAGCCAAGAATGTGAGCATGTTAAGTGAAGCTAAGTATGTGATCATGTATGGTGAAGCCGAGCAATTAAATATGTAAGTGTACTTGAGCATATAAGATAAGTAGTGAAGCCACGTATGTAGCAGGACTAATAGCCTGTACAGGAATCTAGATACTGAAATAACAAGCTGGAGCAAGACTAAACTAGACAAGACAGGAAATGGACTCCAGCCATCAATCACGGCCAAGCAATGAGTACGGCTTGATACATTAGCTAACTAAGGTTATCACAATCCTAATTATTAACATATGTAATTTAAGAAATCCAATCCAGCTGCCCGTCCTGCAGACTACCTAACTTATCCAGGCCGAGGATGCAAGGATATCTAATAGTAGATACATTGCCCATGAGACAAATGTATCATAAATAGTATATTCCGTACGATGAGGAGCTAAAAGAAGTATAATATACTGGATATACTGGATTGCTCCACTCGACAGTGTCTAGAAATATGCTCATCATAACAGATAGCAACAATGCCATGGTAAAGGCCGAAACAAAGGGCTTGCAGGCCCGAGAAATTCTTTCCTCCCAATACAGCTAGGTAATCAAGCTAGTTGTATAGTTCCTAAAATTTTTATTTAGGATTTCGAATGTGACATTTTGCAAAATCCATCTTAGACATGAGACATGCAAGACTGTACATGACACGATAAGCAAGAGAGTGCACTATAACAAGCCACAACACGAAAAGACAAGTATCGAGACAGGAGTGCGCTACGACGAACCACTATATCAAGTTAGACAGTACAGGAGTCAAGAGTGCACCACTATGGGCCCCTATCGGGAACACAATACGGGCATAAGGAATCCAGGCAATCATAATAATATAAAGCAGAAAACATGGAATGGCATATACAGAATTATACTACCAAGGAAAATCCAGAAACTAAGACAAAATCATGAAAGAATAAAACTTAGGAGTATATTTCAAAGATCCGCAGATTATCACAGATTTTCGAAGGATTATCCGATCGGTCACAACAAGTACTTGTACATAAAATGGGCCATTCGAAAAATTCGACGGATTGCGCAGATTTCTGAAGGATTCTCCGAAAACATGATAAATACTCAGTAATTGTAAGAACAATTCTTCGGGGCCAGAATCCAGTCCTAAATCTCGCCCAAGTCTAGTCCAGCTATACTCAATATTGCAAGTAAGTCTTATATACCAATATGGACAAGTCTAGTGGTAGAAACTCTCGTATCATCATCGATACCGGGTTTTCTAACTAAAAACAATATTAGGACATCGCATGAAAACAAAACCTAGCTCAAACCAAAATCTGAGATGGTCAAAATGACGAGAATCTCGAGAAAAACATCTTTAGTAAAGCAAGTTCTAGAAAATAATGAACTATCAAGACTACAAAAATCAAAACTGTTGTAAAGCAGTAGATGTACTTGCATAAGATAGTTCCCAGCCTAACTTTTCAACTCCACCCCCCAAGTGGAGTTCAGAAACCACACTCTGAGGCTTCGAGACCAAGCTCCTAGCTCACAAGAAAAATGGAGAGAAAACGAAAAGAGAAGAAGAGTAGAGAGAAAGTAAAAAGACATTTAGAAAGAATTTGAACTCGTATATATAGAGAAGGTAAATTAATCGTGACCGTCCAATCACGATTCACGACTTGATCATGATTAATCTGGACAGTTCATCAAAGAAAACCAAGAAACCAAAATAATAAGACGTTTCAAAACCAAGAAACCACTAGACAAAAGAACATATCATTACTATTCATCAAAATATCATAATATTATTCACAAAAATATCCCAGCCTAACTAACAGTCGAATTATCCGGCAGATTTTTGTAGATATTCGTTGGATGATCTGAAATATGACTACAACTTTTTGCTACAAAAAAATGGGCCATTGGGATGATCCTTCAGATTTTTGCGGATTTTCGTCGGATGATCCGAAAGGTTGAAATCTATTTACTTTGAGAACATTTCGGGTTCACCATTCTGTGTCGATCCTAACGCAGGTCTATGGCAATGCCAACAGGTATTCTAATAGTCTCGAACAATCTAGAAATAATCATAATCAATAAATCTTAATAGATCATAAAAATACTTGCATATCCTTATACAAATATCGATACAATGAGACAAGTCTCACAGCTTTCCACTTAGAGCATTTCTTATATTTAGGAAAAACATGATTGTCTATGCTACTTTAAGTAGAACCCTCTTTATTTGAGAGAAATTAAGATGCCATAGAAAAAAAAATAAGGATCTACTCTAAGGATGTTAAACCGAAAAAAATAGAGCCCTTGCTCTGAAACCAATTGAAGGCAACTCTAGAGTGGGGTGAATAGAGTGAAGCGTAAATAATCCAATAAAACTAAGGAATTTACTAACTAAAAAATTAATGCAAGCAAGTATAGGAAAGTAAATATGGTAGAGAAGTCACAAACGCAAACACAACGATGTATATTGGAGTCCTTCATAGAAGACAATCCAGTCCCAGATACTCTTGTCCGGTATTAACCTACTATTTAAAAATAGCAGTACACCACGTAATTTGATCCGAAGGGCACGCCAACTGTAACGAAATCGTAAAGCGCAATACTCTAGGGAGTGAATAGAGTTGGCAGCGGAATAATGCTAATTAAAAATTGTTAGCAGCAAGGTCACAGAATAATAATCACAACTAAATAATGTAAAGGCAGAGATAAGAAAGCAAATGCAAAGACAGCGATGTATACTGGTTTTCCTCTGTTGAGGACTAGTCCAGTCGGTAGAACTCTTGCTACCAGTTGAATCCACTATTGGCAAAACCGTAAATTTTCTTACGAAGTCCTTGCAACTTCTACAACGCGAGCTTTGATACGAAGAACTCGTCCAACTTCAATTGTGAAGAGGTATTTTTCTATCAAGCCTTCTGATTACAATCACTTAGAAACTTCTAGACCGCACCGTATTGGCAAATCGACTAGAGGATTGTAACTGGCTTAGGATCTGAAAATTAAAGCTCGAGAAAAACTCTTTGCTAGACTGAAAGCTTTAAATAGAGAGAAGATTGAAAGTGAATGATTGTGTTAAAATGATCGAAATCCTGCTCTATTTATAGGAGTTCCAAAGACAGAATTCTGGCAGAACTCGATGAGCAAATCTTGGTCAAATCCGCAACTGCAGGAGGACCAAGTTCCAAAGAATTCAAAAACAAAACGGCCACTAACCGAACTCTAGCCGAACTCTGGCCGAGTTCTGTCAGGGTTAGGTTAGGGTTTTTCAAAATAGATTTTGGGGAATTTTGAAAACCTTTTTGAAGCTTTTGTAAATACGAATGTTTTTCAAAACTAAGGACATTTTTAAAAATATTTTGAAATCATTTTGGAATAGCCTATTTGCCAGTACGACTCGGTGTACAAAGTATTCTAGACTCAAATAAAATAAAAAATACATTGTTCAAAGAAATACAGACTCGAACAGACAAACAACGCTTCGGTCTTGAACTAAGTAAATAGCTGTTCTTGATCATGTCCAAGAGTCCGAGATATCCTGACAAGCTCCATATATATATCGAGACAAAGTTTGATCAATTATTAAAATCAGTTTGACCATATAACCAATGGGCCAACAATCTCTCCCATTTTGATAATTGACAAACTATGAATGATATAACATCTTTTGAGATAAGATACCACAAAAAAATTGTTCAAAATTGTTCAATCCCTGTATTATTCTCAAAACAAAATGTTAGAACCTTTTTCTCCCCCGTTGTCACTTAGCAAAATAATTGCGAAAAAATAGGCTCTCCCGCAATTAATGCATAAGCTACAACAGTGAAGAAACACAAGAAAATAATATCTCATGCAGTGAGAATATACAAGACATAACAGTGAAGTATTTCACAGGCAGTTTATAATATAGAAGCGGATAAAGATGCTATAAAGAATAAATAAACTGATATGAAAGATAAACTACGTATCCCATAAAAATAAAATGATGTTCAAGAGACATCAAGAAATATCTAGTACAATTCCAAAAAAATTATCATAAAAGCTAGAAAGAAAGAAACTTGGAATGTCGAAGCATTTCCAAGTGTACAGTAGACAATAACTAAGTCTCAAAATCAGCTAATATATCATCATCACATCTCCTCATCATCATCAGCATGACCGGCATGTCTAGAAGGACCAGCTCCAGAAGTACCAGCTCCAAAAGGGTGTGGAGTAGCACCAGAACTGCGATACCAATCATATACGTTACCGGGCTGAAAGTAGGCATGAACAGCCTCATCCTGACAGCGGTAACCAGAAAATGCTGGATCTCTAGGAATAGAACCGGCAGAATGTCCAGTCTGAGCAAATCGAAGATCAGCAAGAGAATTTGCTATCACCTAATAACGAATGACATCGCGGAACTCACGTTCGCGGGCCATATCTGTCATCGAGATATGCAAATCAGAAAGATGCTGGTGTATGACATCAAAGGTCATGGCAAACTGCTGAGTAGGTGGAGGAGGTGGAGCAGTAGGATGAGCAGCAGCAGTCATACTACGACGAGATAGCTTAAGAAACTTGGGCTCAGGGCCTTGAGTACAAGTTGACAGATCAATATCAAAATGCTGGAAGATGCGTAGGAGAATCATCACATAAGAGATATTTTTATCTCTTGTACGACAACGTCCCATCATCTGGATAATAGTCTTAGGGGCATAAAAAGGAATCCCCTTAAGAATATGTTACATAGCAGACAGCTCAAGTGATGTGATATCATCCTTTGAAGTAGACTTCGGAAGGAGAGTGGAGTAGATGATGCGATGCAATTCATAACTAAACAAGTTCAAGTTATTGGCCTTGAACTTTCCAGAGCAAACTCGATCAGGGGCACAGAGTTCAGCTTTGAAACTAGCAAGTGTCGTGCCGTCGGGGAAATCAAATTCAGTGATATCATCAAGCGGTGCACCTTCGTTCGGAATTCCAAGAATTTTTGCTAAGAAGACATCATTGAACTCGATATTTAGTCCGCCAATACGAGTATTTATGTCAAACGTGTTTAGTACGATATTGTAATAGAAAAGTCTAATGGCATTAGTAGCTACCGAAAAATAAAGTTTAACAAAGTATTGTAACCCTAATACCTCAAAATAAGGGCGGTGTTCTGGAAACACAGTCCATTTGATAGGAGCGCCTGTACATATGGATCTCATAGAAAAGTCTCTATACCACAGAAGGGCTTGATCTAGGGTTTGAAAATAAAACCCATCGAACGTGCCATCGCTCGATTGAACTGGCAAAAAGAGGGAATCCGTGAGTGGATTTGAAGATGATCCTTCCTCACTAGGATTGGTCGTCTTCTTCCTCCTGAAGGGGTTGAATCCCTTAGGCATTGTGCAAATAAAGTAAATATGCACGAATTGGAAAGGAGGAGAAATACATAGTTATACCTCCCGAGATTCAAGTATGTTGTAGAGGACAACGATCTCCGTACGAATCCAAAATTTGGATGGATTTCACCACGTAGATTAGGAGAAACGAAGTGGTGAAGAACTAGGATTTGGAGAGCTTTGCGCGGCTGCTGTTGCTGTGGAAGAAGTTTTAGAAGTAATGAAGAAGAAGAGGCTCTCGGGTTCTGGTTATATAACCAGATACCACTAACCAAACTCGGGCCGAATTCGGTCCGAACTCTGGCCGAATTTGCCTAAGGGTTCTGTTATTTGGTTTGGGCCACTTTCTTTTTCATTGACTCATTTCAAAAATTTAATTCAAAGAATAGTAATTTTAACCTTCAATTAATATAATTAATATTATTTTATAGATTAAATTTTGTTACACATCGACTATCTCAGATTAGCTGTAGGAGTACTGTCCCAGCTGGCGGAGGTTCACCGGGGAACTCTTAAGTACCGCTTCGCTTCAACCGTAGTTGTGGTGACAGACAGACTCTTTATTGGCTTGTCTATAACACAGTTTTTGCGTATTGAAATATAATCATAAACAAAATTAATTAACATTATTGACGTCCAAAATTCCTAATTCTCGACGTAAATAATTATGAAGATGTCAGCTAATTGATTCTCAGTGTCTATGTATACAAGGTCAATATCTCCATTCTAATGATGATCTCTAAGAAAATGATATCGGATCTCGATATGCTTAGTACGAGAGTGATATACTGGATTCTTAGTCAAATTAATTGTGCTCATGTTGTCACAGAAAATGGGAATGTGTGTGAAAAATAAATTATAGTCTTCCAAGGTTTGTTTCATCCACAAAATCTGAGCACAACAACATCCTGCGACGATATACTCAGCTTCTGTTGTTGATAGGGCTACAGAATTTTGCTTTTTACTAAACCATGAGACTAAAGCCTTGCCTAAGAAATGACATGTGCCGCTGGTACTTTTTCTATCAACTTTGCATCCAGCAAAATCTGCATCCGAGTAACCAATAAGGTTAAAGGACTTGGTTTTGGGATACCATAAGCCAACAGAAGAAGTGCCCTTAAGGTATCGAAAGATACGCTTAACTGCGCACAGATGTGATTCCTTTAGATTAGCTTAAAAACGTGCACACAGGCAAACACTAAACATAATATCTGGACGACTAGCAGTTAAATAAAGTAAACTACCGATCATACCTCGATACTTACGTGTGTCGACAGGCTTGCTTTGTTCATCAATATCAAGCTTTGTTGAAGTTGCCATTGGAGTGCCAATAGGTTTGACATTGTCCAGATCAAACTTCTTTAGCAAATCTTTTGTGTACTTAGCTTGAATTATGAATGTCTCATTGTCAGCTTGTTTGATTTGCAGTCCGAGAAAGAATTTTAGCTCTCCCATCATGCTCATCTCAAACTCATTCTGCATACACTTAGAGAATTCTTGACAAAGAGATTCATCAGTAGATCCAAATATAATATCATCAACATAGACTTGTATCAAAAGAATATTATTATTCAAAGACTTTATAAACAAAGTAGTGTCAACCTTTCCCTTTGAAAAACTGTTATCAAGTAGAAAAGAGCTTAGACGATCATACCAAGCACGAGGGGCTTGTTTCAAACCGTATAAAGCTTTCTTCAACTTGAAAACATGTTCAGGAAATTTGAAATCAGTAAAACCAGGTGGTTGAGCTACATAAACCTCTTCTTTTATAAAACCATTTAAAAATACACTCTTGACATCCATTTGAAATTATGAAAACAAGCAAATACACATAACATGCGAATAGATTCGAATCTCGCAACTGGGGCATAAGTCTCATCGTAGTTGACACCTTCTTCCTGATTGTATCCTTGAGCTACGAGTCGAGCCTTATTGCGAGTCACTAAACCATTCTTATTAAGTTTATTTCGGAATACCCAATGGGTGCCAATGACCGGATGATCAATAGGCTTGGGAACAAGTTCCCAAACTTGATTCCGTTCAAATTAGTTTAATTCCTCTTGCATAGCATCTATCCAAAAATTATTACTACATGCTTCATCAATAGTTTTGGGTTCTAGCTGTGAAATGAATGCAACACTAGAAACAATATCTCTACTGGATGTACGAGTACTTACACCTTTGGTAATATCACCAATTACCAAATCCTTTGGATGATCAGCCGTAAATTTCAATCTTTTCGGCAGACTCCGAAGGTAGCTGCTTCCGGGTTCTTCTCTTGGAGAATCAGCTGGTGTTGAGCTTGGTACAGTTAGATCTTCGTCATTGTCATCGATAGTCATTTGATTCAATTCATCAAAGGTGACGTTGATTGATTCTTCGATGATCATAGTTCGTTTGTTGAAGACTCTGTATCCTTTGCTCTTGGCCGCATAACCTAAAAATATACCTTCATCGGCCTTTTCGTCAAACTTTTCCAAATTATCTTTTGTATTAAGAATAAAACATTTACAACCAAATATTCTAAAATATAAAACTGATGGAATTATATCAAACCATAACTCAAATGGAGTCTTCTTCGATTTGGGTCGAATTAGAACTTTATTAAGAATAAAACAAGCTGTATTGACACCTTCAGCCCAGAAATATTTGGGTAGACTAAACTGGTTTAACATTACTCTGGCCATTTCGGCTAGAGTTCTGTTCTTACGTTCCATAACTCCATTTTGTTGTGGAGTCCTAGGACAGAAGAACTCGTGTACAAAATCGTGTGTGTCATAAAATTGCTCAAACTCTGCATTCTCGAATTCTCTACCATGATCGCTTCTAATACGAGTGATCATGTAACCTTTTTCATTCTGTACTTTCTTACAAAAGGCGACAAATTCGGATAATGCATCATTCTTGCGTGTCAAAAAGTATACCCACGTGTATCTAGATTAATCATCTACAATTACAAAAGCATATAATTTACCTCCGAGGCTAGCAACTCTGCTAGGACCAAATAAGTCCATATGTAGCAATTGTAGAGGTCTAGTAGTACATACTGCGTTTACTAACATGAATGTGGATCTGGTAGCTTTGTTCTTTTCATATTGGATGCATACCGAATCCTTCTTGAATGTTATATCCGGTAAATCGCGTACTAGCTTCTTTGTGGATAATCTTGAGATTGTGTCCATATTTGCGTGACCGAGTCTCATATGCCACAGATGACTCTCATCACTTTTAGCCATTAAGCATCTACCTGAAATGTTAGTTTCTTCCAACAAATAGAAAATATATATATTGTCTTCCCAGATACCTTCAAAGATAGTACTACCAGTTGAGCTATCAACTATAGTACATTTGTCTTTGCCAAAGTTGATGCCATAACCATGATCAGCTAAATGACTTATGCTGAGTAGATTATGTTTCAACTCGGTAACCAGACAGACATCCTTAATCACAGGATAGGGAGACTTACCAACATCACCGATACTAATGATATACCCTTTTAAGTTGTTACCGAAGGCGACATAACCTTCCTTCTTCTTCTTCGACAGTGTTGCAAATAATGTAGCGTCACCGGTCATATGTCGTGAACAACCGTTGTCGAGGATCCATTTGCTTTTAGCATGTGAAAGGTGTTCCACCTACAAAACAATTTACAGATGAAACTTTTGATACCCATTTCTTGTAGGGTCCTGAAATGTTAGCTTTTGGTATCCATGCATAAATATTTAAATCAACAAGCTTTCTGATTCTACATGCAGGAAAAATATGACCAATGAGGCCACAATAATGACATTTAGCATGTTGAGTGTTGAAAGCTGAGTGGTGTGCATGGTTGGTAGGTTTAGGTTTTATAGTATAGAAGAAAGCATGCCTATTATCTTGTTTAGGCATAACCCTTTTAGGCAAAGGTTTGATATGGTTAGGTTTGACAGTGTTTAGTTTGGGAATGTTCCGATTTTTAGGTAAGTGACACGTGTTAGGGTAGGAAGCAGCAGTCTCAGGCTGTTTTTCTAACCTAATTTTCAATCTTTTGGAAGTGTCATATAACTTAGTATAGTCAGAAGTGAGTGCTTCCATTCTGACTTGTGCACATTGAAGACTTTTCTTCTCTTTAGAAAGTTCTTCTTTCAGTTGGTCAATAACCTTGTCTTTTTCTTCGGATGACTTGGTAGTCTCGTGTAATAAGAGCTTAATAGAAAAAAGCTCACCAGACTCACTAACATTATTTTTAACCTCAGCTAGTAGGTCGGTAAGTCTTCCTATTTCACCTTTTTACTCTTTGAATACCTTCTTAGAGGTCTGATATTTGCTACGCAGTTTCCTGTAATCACTTATCCGTTCACTGAAGGCTTCTCCTAATTGCTCAAAGGTGAAGTCATCATATGTATCAACTATAGGTTCAGAGAGTACCTGATCGGATGCCATAAAGCATACATTTGCAGCGTCTTCTGATTGTTCATCTTCTGAGTCGTTGGCTTCACTTTCATGCTATATGCTGGTATTGGCATACTTTCGTGATGTTGATCTCTTCAGGTTCCCTTTTTTATACCTGTTGCTCTTCTTGCTTGATGATGAGTTTGTAGGACAATCCTTTTTCATGTGTCCTTTCTTCTTGCAGCCACAGCAGACAGCATGATCTTGATACCAGTTGTTGTTGCTATTGTTTTCTTTGGCTTTCTTCTCATATCTTATGAATCTTTTAAATTTCCTTGCTAGGAGTGCTTGATCTTCAGCATCAGATTTACTGTTGTCTGAATCACCTTCAGCAGCTTTTCTGTGCTGAGCCTTGAAAGCGATCGTCTTCTCCTTTGGTGCAGGCTCTTCAAAATCTTGTAGCTCCAGTTCATGAGTGAGTAGCTTACCCATGAGTACTTCGAAGGACATAGTTGTGAGGTCGTTTCCTTCAATGATTGCAGTAGCCTTCGGAATCCAGTTCTTTGTAAGTGCTCGCAGGAGTTTACGAATCTTTTCATGGTTACTGTAATCTTTGCCTAGGAAGGACAAAGGATTTACAATATCCAAGAATCTCTCGAACATCTGAGTAACTATTTCGTTGGGCTTCATCTTGAACACCTCGTACTCCTGAGTAAGTCTGCTGACTTTTGATTCTTTGACTTGAGTCATGCCTTCATGTGTGACTTCAAGAAGTTTTTATACTTCATTTGTAGTTGTGCAGATAGACACCCTGTTAAATTCAGTTCTGTCTAAAGCACAAAATAAAGCGTTAATAGCACGTGCGTCAAGACTGGCATTTTTCTTTTCTTCCTCTGTATATCTGTTATGGGGTTTTTCAGTTAAAACTCCATCAACATTTATACGAGGTGGCTTTTGATAGCCATCAATAATAATAGACCATAAATCAAAGTCAAGTGATTTCAAGAAGAAACTCATCCGTGTTTTCCAATAGGTATAATTCGTACCATCAAACAGTGGAGGTCTGTTTGTGGCTTGGCCTTCACTTATGAATTTCACAGTTTCCATGTGTTGTGCTGTGATCTATATAATTAATTAAATGAATAAATAATTGTAATATTACCTTGATTTACCTGTAATACCCGCTTTGATACCAATTGTAGGAACGAAATCGTAAAGCACAATACTCTAGAGGGGGTGAATAGAGTTGGCAGCGGAATAATGCTAATTAAAAATTATTAGCAGCAAGATCACAGAATAATAATCACAACTAAATAATGTAAAGGCAGAGATAAGAAAGCAAACGCAAAGACAGCGATGTATACTGGTTTCCCTCTGTTGAGGACTAGTCCACTCGGTAGAACTCTTGCTACCAGTTGAATCCACTATTGGCAAACCCACAAGTTTTCTTACGAAGTCCTTGCAACTTCTACAACACGAGCTTTGATACGAAGAACTCGTCCAACTTCAATTGTGAAGAGGTATTCTTCTATCAAGCCTTCTGATTACAATCACTCAGAAACTTCTAGACCACACCGTACTGGCAAATCGACTAGAGGATTGTAACTGGCTTGGGATCTGAAAATTAAAGCTCGAGAAAAACTCTTTGGAAGACTGAAAGCTTTAAATAGAGAGAAGATTGAAAGTGAATGAGTGTGTTAAAATGATCGAAATCCTTCTCTATTTATAGGAGTTCCAAAGACAAAATTCTGGCAGAATTCGGGCAGAATTCGGGCAGAACTCGATGAGCAAATCTTGGTCAAATCCGCAACTGCAGGAGGACCAACATCCAAGGAATTCAAAAAAAATGGCTACTAACCGAACTCTGGCCGAGTTCTGTCAGGATTAGGTTAGGGTTTTTCAAAATAGATTTTGGAGAATTTTAAAAACCTTTTTGAAGCTTTTGTAAATACGAATGTTTTTCAAAACTAAGGACATTTTTAAAAAAAAATTGAAATCATTTTGGAATAGCCTATTTGCCAGTACGACTCGGTGTACAAAGTATTCCTAGACTCAAATAAAATAAAAAATATATTGCTCAAAGAAATACAGACTCGAACAGGCAAACAACGCTTCGGTCGTTATTGATCATGTCCAAGAGTCCGAGATATCCTGACAAGCTCCATATATATATCGAGACAGAGTTTGATCAATTATTAAAATCAGTTTGACCATATGACCAATGGGCCAACACCAACTTCTTCAATCAAGTGCTTTGATCCGAAGAGCACGTCGACTTCAACACTTAAAGTTGAAAACATAACTTGGTTTTCCACGATTTTATAACTCTTCAGACTCCGAGATCACACTTGGCACTATAGGAGTGTTTCTTGGGGATTGGAAGAATGTAGAGCTCAAGAAGAAATAGATATAAAAGTGAATTAATGAATGTTTGAGGAATAAAATTGGTAAAAACTCATAGCTTTTATAGGAATTTTGAGGACGGAGATCTGTCAGAGTTCGGTCTCCAAACGTTCAAAAATTTGACCATTTGGTTCCCTGCTCTCATGAATGAATAAGGCAATTTAGGAATACTACCGAGTTCTGCCAGAGAGAACTTCGTCCGAGTTCGATTAGAATAGAACCAGAATGGTTCTGTGTTTGGAAGAGTTGTTTGTGGAGTTGTGATCAGGTTTGCAAGGTAGATAGAACATAGGTTTTGGGCTATTTTGAGTGGACTTGGGTTTGATAAGGACTTTAGTTGTCAGTGTGACTCGATGTACAGAGTCCTAGACACAAAGAAATATCAAAATACATAAGTAAAAATAAAAATATTGATCGACCAAAACTTGTGTTCTTTTGATTTACGAACAAGAGCAGAGATGATGTCACGTCTTCAGTTGTTTGTGCTTGTATTTGTATTATGTTATATTAAATCAAAGTTTAGTCTATTATCAAAATCATGTTGACCATGACCAATTGGGCCAACAGTGACTAGCGATTGAAAATGGCTCTAATTGTGATGTGCCTTGACTGTAGATGGAATGAAGGAATCTATAGATTTTTTATAGACCTGGATTAAGTATACAACTTAGCACTTTATAGTAATTTCGAATTTAGATGATTTGACGTTATTGTTTCAATGGAAGTTGGTACTTTTCATAATTGTTGTATGCACTCTATAAAGTGGTTTTTGATTTGGATGATCTAACATATTGTTTCAATGAGCTTTTCAAATTTGTTGTCTATGTTGTATGTTTTGTAACTGAATCTCAAGTGTAGAAGCTACAAAAAAGCATGAAACAATTTTTTGTAAAGTGAAGAAAAATTTAAGGCATACAAAATGTGTCCTAATTGATGTGCATAAGATACTTTCCATGACGTACAACAAAAGTCAAAATTGACTAATAACGACATTCACAAATACGTTGAAACCATAGAACGTTGTAAAAGAGTATATACGACACACAGAGAATACATTGTAATTGACTAATAACAACATTCACAGTATATTATATTCAAAGTATCGTGAGATGCACTGAACATCGTGAAATAGTATAGACGATATGCAAAATACAAAGTAATTGACTAATAACGACATTCATCAATATGTTGTAATTGAATTTTGGCAACACACACTGATTGTTGTGGAACAGTATAGACGACACACAGAATACACAGTAAAAGCTAGTAACTTTTTACGGTAAGGGCTAATATGGCGTGAGCTTGCACATTGTAAAACTCATTTACGGCACACCTTGCATGTCATAAAAATCTTTTTTTTCCTTGTAGTGAGATCTAGTCGATGGTTTTTTTTATGTCATGCCTACTTAAAAGTAGATTTCTATATATAGACACATGACATGCCATACAAAGGGACCTAGGGTTTTTTGTGTGAGAGTTAATTGTGTGCTCAAAGAAAGGTGCTGGGTAGCCATTAATAGGTTGAGAAAAAGAAAAAGAAAAAATAGAGAGGTCGAAGAAGGGAGAATGTAACGCTCCAGTCCCAAAATACGTAGCACTAGGTACGTAGACATGCCAGTTGTATAATAAATATACGTAAGATGTAAAATGTAGTAAACCAGGACAACTAATCGCATCCACGAATATAAGAATAAAAATATCATAAATCATCTTTGAATATCATTTGTACAAGTCGTTGGACAGAGACAAATCCACTACCAACCATTTAAATTAGAAAAAATAAATACAATGAAAGAATTTGTCAAGCGAAGCGAAGGACGATCCAAGAGCAAGTCATCTTCGAAGGAATAGAGAAGATCACGACCTTGGCTAGAATACCTGCAAAAATCACGAAAATACATACCTGGAGAAATCACCAGGTCCTCAGAGGGACGTAACAAGATACAGGAAAAATATGCCATAAAACTGAATATAAATAGCTCAACATTAACCCGGATCATATCATGGCCCAATATTTTATCCTCAAACTAGTGCACCACACTCATAACCAAAGAAGGACAGAAGGTGGCACCATAATTCGTGATAAACTATCGTTCAAGGTAATGATTAGACATAAGTACATAAATTAACAGAAACGTACATATGCATCAACAAATAAAGGTTACCTAACCATTCTAAATGAAATAATGCACTTTGAAGACAACATTCCACACAGGAGTTTTATGATCAGCAACGCAAATAAAAGAAGAAGTGGCAGTAAGTAGCGCACATCCGAGTCACTATCGGTCCTGGGCAGTAAGTAGCGCTTATCTGAGTCACTATCGGCCCTAAAAAATGTATGTAAAAATAAAATGTAGCCCCTGCGCTAAGTTGTCTCCTTTCCCCCCAATGATACTATACATGTGTCATCTCCATGACACATGACATGTATCATTTTCACGACATTGTTTTATATTCTTAATAACTGTTAAGTCTTCTATACAAATCTATTAGCAGTTATATCCTAACGCACGGCCTGTACGTACCGATGTACGGTCGGTACGCAAGTCCGAATCTATATGCGACTCACAACTTCGTGGCACACAAGTGTAGAGGCTAATGAATGTGACACAAATAAAGGATGGTCTCTTAACTCTAGATCAAATGCATAAAATTAAAATAGAGTATCTAAAAAAGGGCTAAACAGTAAATTACATCTACACATGTTTGAGAAGAACAACTTATATTTGTAGAAAATAAATAATAAATAAATGCATGCAGTATATGAGCAAAGTAAATAAACAGTAATGGTGAGGTATCTTGCCTGGTGTGTGTGACGATCTGACGATGTCTAAAGTACTCCAATTAGCTAGGGTCGACATGGAGATGTCCAGATTCGCGAAAAAATAGAAAGAATGATTAGTCAAGATCAAGGATGACAATTACAAAAAAAATTGTAATTCAATACATAATTATTTTCAAAAATATTTATAATTTTTTGGAAGTTACCTTTTATTGGTCAAAAATATTTTTAGATAAATACTAAAAATCAATTTAAGTTCAACTCTAAATATATCAAATATACCCTTTTGGTTAAAACTATACTTTAAATTACTATATAATATATTTTGTAAAACAACATTTTAAACAATAATATAGTTTGGAGATATATACTAATAGTAAGTATCAATATTATTACTAGTAAAATTAAAATATTTAATAATAAGGATAAACATAACAATATATGTATGTACATAGTGATAGTCTTATATAAATTGATATTAAATAGTAAAACAAATAATATAAAAATAGCAAATAATGAAAGCAGATCATAATGTGGAAGAACTGAACAGATACCAAGGTTGCCTTATTTATGTATATTTTTTCAGAAGAAAATAAATAATCATAATCATAATAAAATAAAATTAATGCTAAAGAGAAGTCAAAGAATAGCAGCAGTAGTACTACTGCCCCTTCGACTAATAAAGAGAAACACTAATAAAGAGAGGGGGAGAGAGAGTGAGGAGAACAGAGGGAAGAGGGAGATGTGGAGAGAAAGGGGGCGGGCGGATTCACCGACTGCTCGTCGGCACGGGCGGAGGTGGCGAGGAATCGACGGTCGCACGGAGAGACGGCTCGGGAAGCGGAGGTGTCACGACCTGATCCCAAATATAATGGGTCCAGTCAGATCATGTCTAGCCTGCACCGTTGTGAGACGGCGGCAATAAGCTGTATCAAGCAGTGAAACACAACAGACAAATATCTAACGGAAATAAAAATATTTTTATTAAACAAAAACTGGTCTGAAATGAAAAAAATACAAACAAGCAAGCATTCAATTATTACATTGTCTTTATTGCAACGAAGGAGCACCGAGGGGAGGCTTCGAACTCGGAACGAAGCGCCGGAACACCAAAAAAGGGGCCGGACATGGGGATGCACGAAACGCACGAACACGGGGTCGCGAGCACGCGGAACAACACTGCCGGGCTGCGGGGTCGTACGGAGCGCGCTGCCGGCCTAGGGGGCCACGCCAGAGTGCTGTAGAGATGGCGGGGTTATCGCCGGAGGGGCACGGGGCGGTCAAAAGGGCACCGGACAGGGGCTGGTCATGCTGGGGTCGACGTACGGGGGTACGCATCGGTCGAGGGTCGGCCGGAGGGCACTGCTAGTGGGGCGCGAGAAGCACGCTGGCAGTGCTAGCGCAACGGAAAGCATCGTACGGATGGCTCGGAGGGCTGGTCTGGAGTTTGGGGGAAAAATAAAGGGAGAGGGATGATGATGTGTTGGTGTGAGAGGAAAAGAGAGTGAGAAGGGGTTTATAGTTGGGGGAGGCGAGAGAGAGATGGTGAGGTTATGGTGGTGAGAGATTTGGGGGAAGGAATTTGAGGGGAGAGTGAGAACGTGGGGGAGAGGGAAATGGTCAGGTAGGGGTTTGGGTTTTACAGGAGGGCAGGGACTCCAATGGCGGGATCCGGTCAGTGCGAGAAGTGCTGCGCTGGCCGTGGAGTGCCGGCAGAGGTGCGACGACACAAGGTTCGGCGGCGAAAGGAGCTCCGGACACGACAATTTTTTGGAGGACGACGGCGCCGATGGGAGGTCGACTGCTCGCGGTGGCAAGGCTCCACCGACACGGGGACGGTTGGAGGAGGCAGTGCGTGATGGTGGCAGTGCGAGCGGTGGATGGAGATTCGGTACAATCGTTGTCCGTGGTTGTGGTGTTTCGGACGTGGGGCTAGAGGAGAACGGTGGGGGTTGGCCTCGGTCGCAGTGGGTGGTCACGACGGGGCTTGGTTGGGGCGAGGCGACGGACAGGTAGGGTTTATCTTCTTTTGGTTTTTGTTGTTGGTGGTGGTGGTGACGATGTGGTGGTCGTGGTCTGGCACGTCGAGGACGCGGTCGGTTGTGATCGTGGGGCGGTGCTTTGGCGAACCGAGGAGGTGGTTTGGCAGTAGAGGGAATGGGTGGCGGTGGCGACGATTGGTAGAGGTGTTGGTGTTCGGGGGCTGATGAATGGAGGCGCGATGAGGGCTTGGCCAGAGTTTGTCGTGATGTGTTCAGTGGCTACGGGTGGTGTTTTGCCGGCAAGGGCTCAGGGAGGAGGAACTGGGAAGAGGTGTTATTGCGGTGGTATTGGTGACGGGGGCTGCACCGGAAACCGGTGGTTGGCGCGGTCACTACTGGCTGCTAGGACAGGGCTGGATTGGGTTAGGGATTGGCATGTCGGGCTTGTGTCCTGCACGACACAGGGAGGAACCGGGATGGATTGTCGTGGGTTAATTAAGTTAGGTCCACGAAGTTGATGTAATTCTACTAGAGAAAAAATAGTAGAAGGAGGTGGGACACGGACACGGTGCACTCGTGTGCACAACTGTGGTGGTGGATGTTTATGGTATGGGAAATTGTGGAGGAACAATGACAATGCTCCCCTTTAAGTAGGGTGGAGGAAATTCTAATTAGATAAGGATCCAAATTCCTGTAAAAATCCAATAGATAAAATCTTACTTTAAATCAAATAGTAATCAAATTAGTTTTAACCAAATCAAAATGAATATTTGAATACTTTAATAATTCAAAATAATATTATCTGCGTCTTAATTGCACTTTGATACCCTCAACTATTCTGCTTTTTCAAGTTGATACATCAACTATTTTTTTTTAACTTGATACCCTAAATTTTTTTGGACAATAATGCCCTTATCCAAAAATTAAAACTACCACTCAACCCCTCCCCCTCCCCTCCTCCAACCCCCCCTTCCGGCCACCACTCCCGTCCCCGCCCCTCTCCCCGCCGTCCCGCCCGCACCCTCCGCCCCTCCGCCCCTCCCGCCCCACCTGCACGCTCCCCCTCCGCCCCGCCCCCCCACCCCTCCACCCTCCGGCCACCCGCACCCCCCCTCCCCTCCCTCTCCCGCTGCCCTCCTTTCCCGACTCCACCATCGCCGGAGAGGGAGGGGGGTGGTCGCCGCCGCGGGAGAGAGGAAGGGAGGGAGGTGGTCGCCGCCGCGGGAGGGGGGGGAGGTGGTCGCTGGAGAGGAAGGGAGGGAGGTGGTCGCCGGAGTGGGGGAGGGGGAGGGGAGAAGGGGAGAGGGAAGGGATAAGGACATTTTGGGGATTTTTAAAAATTTAGGTATCAAGTTGGAAAAAAAATAATAGTTGAGGTATTAAGTTGTTGAGTAAAAAAGTTTATGGTATCAACTTGAAAAAGCGAAATAGTTGAGGGTATCAAAGCGCAATTTAATTTAAAAATAATCTCAAAATAATTTAAAATGTATTGCTTCATTAATCACAATTCATTTAGCAATCTTTCCTACATTTAACAGCAAATAAAAATCGTTAAATCAATCTAGTTTTAATCAATACTTTAACCGAATAAATTTAAAAACTAAATCGATATAATCTTAATCAACTATTTCAAATATATTCAATGATTATACTTTAATTCAAAATAATATTTAATCTCCTAAGAATAAATTTTAAATAATATTCGTTATTTATTAAAATAAAATTTTAAAGCATATTTATATAATTCTATTCCAAGTAATCTAATAAAAAAATTATTTGTTCAAAACAACTTGATTTATTTTTGTACAAAAATCTAAGAAAATTTTTGTTTTTAAGAACAAAATTTAGAACAAATAAAAATAATATCTTGAGAGTTTGGGAAAATCGAAATATAAAATTCTAGGAGATAAAAGAAACATATCTTTATTTATCCGAAAAAACATTTATATTGGTATATGGCTAGAAGTAGAACCATATACGTATACTGTACATGTATCGCAGTCATTCCAAATAATAATAAGAATCAAAATTTTAGAGGGTTTACATCCTACCCAACTTACAAGAATTTCGTACTCGAAATTTAGAAATAACTATGGTAGGTAGCGTTCAGAAGTTAGGAAGAGTTTATTGGTAAGAATTCATTATCAATTTATTTGGCGAGGAGAAGAAAGACATACAACGAAGAACAATCAATTTATATAACTAGGAAAAATAAAGTAACTCTATAGAATAGATGATCACGAGCATGACAACCCATCAACGTCTAAATCTTGGTCAACACTAACCATCAATCTTTATAAACGCCACGTATCGGCGTTAACTTCCCAGACTCAAATCTTGAACAAATATTCAAAATTTCATTTCAAGTTCAACCTTATCATATTCTTCAATTTTGTACTTCTTGGTTGTAATCTGTAAGGATTTCATAAGATTTATTTTTGTACTTTTTGGTTACGAAGTTATAGCGATATTGTAAAGCCTTGTAACCTTATTTAGTAGTGTTCTCATTTTTTTCGGTAGTTTTTTACCGGTTGGGATTTTTCATTTAATTCTTGTCTGTCTTTGTCTTAAATTTTTGTGATCTTTATTTTTTTTTCATAAGTCGACTATTGTGTATATCTTGCGGGTATTGGTTCGTCGCCAAGCTCATCTTGGAAAATAAAACAAAGGTATATATACTCATTTGAAATCTAGTGAGAGCAAATTCACTGTCACTTATAGAACATTCATGGTAACTGTTCCCATCGCTTATAAATCCAAATTCTAGGATTTCGGCAATGCCAAACAATAATTTGAACTCTTCCAATAAAATTGCATACCAAGAATGCTTTTTCGCCAAAGTTGGTCCTACTTTGTGCTTTTGTTGTTGGTAGAAATAGAAGTAGGTAAGAAAGAATGAACTGAAAGCTGTCTGACAGTAGTCGCCACTGCAATGCGTACTCAAGATAATTTTTTCTATGGTGTCCGGCGTAACATTCAGAACTTTTTGTGCACACTGCATTGTATGTCTTTTTGGGCCCAAGCTGTCTCCCATCCAGCATAATTTGTACCAGATCAGAATGAACTGAACAATGAACAATTGAGCAGTCTATATGTTGTTACAGAAATGACTCGCCAATTGCTTAGAAAGCAAATTTATTCACAAGAGATCGTGCACAAACAACAGAGGATAGAGAATCATTCTAGAAGTCTAACCACGTTTCTCCCATACAGCATAATCTTTACCAGAAGCAACAACATGGAAGTCCGGAGGAACAAGGTTTCCGACATCATATCTTGGCCCTATCTTTGTAATGATCTTCTCGTCAATTGCTGATAAATAGAGATCACCATGAGCAGCTATGATACGCAAGCTGCTGCTTGGTTTGATTCCATTTCTAGATCTGATTGCCAGCAATGCACTAATCTCTCGCTTAAGACCCCAATCAAAGTAGTGATCATAAAACTGCATATGACAATAGTAAATGTGAATAGCTAAAAAGATGCATACTTACATTTCTACAAAACCCATAAAGATAAATAAGTTGAACCTTCTTTTCCATGGAAAAAACAGATTTTATCATTTATAATCCCCTCACAAGTTTCTTTAAACTCATAATTACATATACATTCTTCAGAACTATAGAAATTAACAATGGAATAGTCATACTGATTTGCATTAGATGTAAATGATAACTTCTCCAAAGCTAAAACAAGAGACATTGAAAAGGGGTTAAGATGCGCATATAGTCACTCACCATGGTACGAGAAAAGTTTGGCATAAAAGAATGTTAAGATGATAAACAAGTTATGAAAAGTGGAAATTCATAGGAAAGGTAAAACTCAAGGTTCCAAGTATCGGTATCGGAATCGGTATCGGACCATTCCTATGAGTATCGGGATCGGCGGTATCGGTATCGGAGGTTTCGGATCAGAGTATCGGATTTTTTGGTAATGGAAAGCAAATAATTATTAATAAATTATTAACATTTTAGAAAATATATTTTATACATTTAGGCATAATTTTAATATTTTTTAATGTTGTTTCTTAGTAGTTTTGAAATTGAATGAAATAGTAGTCACCCTAACCGATTGATTTACATACGATAGATTAAGTTTTCTTCTTTTACATTCTTTTATAACCTTTCTATGCTTTTACACCCTTGTTGATTGGTCTTTTTTGTTCAATTATCTTTGCCGAATTGCTTGGTAAAGAGACTCTCAATGTCGGTATCGGTCAGTATCAAACCGGGACATGCCAAACAGTATCTGTATCGGCCGTATCGGATTGGTATCGGCCGATACTGCGAACTATGAAACTGTTAAAATACTTTTCAGAAGCTTATAAAAGTTCTTTTTTTCCTAGAATATCAAAGTAAATACCATTTGAAGATATAGCGTCCCAATGCCACAAAGCTCCCGCTTATCCATGGTCTTGGAAGGGTCAAGATCTATATAACCAAATGAAGTCAATGTAGAACCCTAGAAAGGAGCGGGGGAGTGGTTGAATAGGGTTTTATCACAAATATTCACTACTTAAAATTAGTGCAAAATAGAAAGCAAGCAGATAGAGAGTTAGAGATGTTTGGCACGTGTGGAAGCGTTTGCCAACCCACCTGACCAAAACCAACCCCCGTCTAACGGACACCAAGCACAAGATAAAGACAAGTATATGGCGGTGACGTACGTCACCTGTACAAATTCCAACATTTAATAACTCAGATGAAATTACAAGATTGACAGAACTCACGTTGAACCCTTTGCCCTAATAGGTTAAACCCTCTCACCACTCTCAAAAAGAAAAACAAAGATTACAATTGAGATCACTCACCAACCCGTAGCAATCTCCTTAACCGAAGTTGATGACTCCTCGATTAGATATTCTTCTTCCTTTTTGTCCTGGATGACGAAGTTCTAAGAGCAAAGTATGGACTTTCTCTTAGATTTTCATGTGGACAAGCACTCCGAATCTTCCCTTTTGTACTTTGTGCTTATACTTTGTGCCTCCACCCTCACCCCATATATAAAGGATGAGAAAATCTAATTTTAGATCATAATATGATTTCTTAATTAGAAAGCTCTCAAATAAGAATCCTATTACACCTAAAATAGCCCATCAATGATCATATTTTAGATCATAATAGGATTTCCTAAAATAAGAATCATATTATATCTAAAATTGCACAACACTAATTATGGACATCCAAATCTAATCAAATCAAATATTTAATAAGATTTGGATTCCACAAGTATGTTGTTACCAAATCCAGACTGGACTCCAACAATCTCCTCCGCCAGTCTGATGAGAGGGTATTGACCCAATGGGTCCTCAACTGGACTCTATGCCTGTCATCCCACGACAGAATTCCTGCTCCCCCATGCCACTGATCTCCGATCCCCCGAGTTGCTTTGCATCTTTCTTTGTCTCCAGCTCTTCGACCGTCACGTCGACGCTAGCTGCCATGCGTAGCACCTCCTATACCACTGGAAACATGTCGATATCAATGACACGACCAAAACCGAAGTCCCTGGCGATCAGCCTTACCGTAAGTCTTGGCTACTTGTCCCTGACTTCCGTCTTCCACCAGAAAGTGTTAACGTTCCGACGAGCTTCTTCACCCTTGGCTGGCCCAACCAAGCGGACGGTGCGGTTCTCACAAGATTCAAACTCCTGAATCTGCCCACCTTCGTGTCCGAACTTGAAGCTCCCCATACACATGCGTACTCGAGCAGAACATCACATATTGTACATGCCGTCGATGACCCACAGCTCCGTTTGAACTGTGTTAATGATGATGCTCCCTCCTCAGATATAGTTTGCTGCAAAACTACTCTTTGGCTTCGAATTGCTGAAACCGATGTCATTCCGTGAAGATTTGGCAAACCACATGTCGCCAAATCTGGATCCGTAGAGCAACCCCCACCTGGAGATCGACCAGCTGTCATGGGACCGACAGACTGACCCTCAATCTTTGTCTCATCACCATCCGACGTTTTGTCTCGACGAATTGAATCCTCCGTAACCCTCAAAGCATCTAGAAGCCCCTCCTCAGTAAGTTCTCGACGATCTACCTCATGTCGAACACCCCTCGAGCCTCTATCCGGTGTCTGTGGCCTGCCTGTACAGCTCAGCGGCTTGAGCCTGTACATGCCACAACACAAACCTTCCCAAGCCAGCTGTTGGAAACCCTTTGCAAGCATCCAATCTTTGCTCCCAAACAGACTGCGACAGCCAACATCTGTCAGCCTCCCCACCGAAACCAAGTTGTAGCGCAAACTCGATACATGTCGCACACACTTGAGGACGAGTTTCTCACCAAACTCCGTCATCAAGTGCATATCACCGATGCCTACAACTGCAGCCATCCCCTTGTCGCCCATCTTCACACATCCAAACCTGTCGCCGCGATATGACGTGATGATCCTCCTATGTGGAGTAGCGTGATACGATGCTCCCGTGTCCATAACTCAGTCGCCATCATGATATATGCCACAAGGTTCCTCTGCGTCGGTCGCTACGATGATGATATCTCTCATTGCTGTGAGATCCTCCTGATCATCCTTACCTTTGGCCTTCTCAGCTTTGACCTTCATGTAGTTTCTCTTGATATGATCCCTTTCGCTACAATAATAGCAGCCCTCCTTGCGGTCCACAATCGCAAGATCCCGAGAAACCTCTCATGTCCTTGCCTGTGACTTGGGTCTTCCCTTCCCGTAGGAAGTCATCAGAGCGGACTCCTGTGACGATTCTACTTGCTTGTGCCGGACCTCCTCATTCAACAAGCTACTTTTGACTGCCTCCATCGTGACAACTCCATCAAGCGCGGAGTTGCTCACCGACACCACCAACGTCTTCCAGCTTTCTGGCAGAGAACTCAAGAGCAGTAGGGCCTGAAGCTCATCATCAATCACCATCTTAATTGCAGACAGCTGATTGATGATACCCTAAACCTCGTCCAGATGTTGTGCCACTGGAGCACCCTCCGTGTACTTCGAGTTGACGTGTTGGCAAATAAGAAACGCCTTGTTGCCAGCCGTCTTCCTTTCGTACAGCGAATGCAGTTTCTTCCATAATGTTTTTGCCGAACTCTCTATAGACACATGGTAAAATACCGAATAATCCAACCATTGGCGGATGAATCCAAGTCCTTTCGATCCAGTCGTTTCCAGTCTTCAGTAGCTTTATCCGTTGGCTTTGCGTTGTCGTCCTCCAATGGACCATGCAAGTCCTTGCACCAGAGTAGATCCTCTATTCTTGGCTTCCAAATCGCCCATTTTTACCCTGTAAGGGTGATCATACGAGTGTTCATCTGCTCCGTAGACATGGTTGCCAGAACCTCCAAAGCTCTGATACCAATTGTTGGGTATTAGACCAGAACGAACCTCGCTCTGATACCCATTGTTGGGCGCGTGCGAAAGCGTTTGCCAACCCACCTGACCAAAACTAACCTCCGTCTAATGGACACCAAGCACAAGATAAAGACAAGTATATGGCGGTGACGTACGTCATATGTACAAATCCCAATCTTTAACAACTCCGATAAAATTACAAGATTGACAGAACTCACGTTAAACCCTTTACCCTAATAGGTTCAAGCCCCTCATTACTCTCAAGAAGAAAAACATAAGATTACAATTGAGATCACTCACCAATCCGTAGCAATCTCCCTAACCGAAGTTGACGACTCCTCGATTAGATCTTCTTCTTTCTTCTGTCTTGGATGGCAAAGTCCTAAGAGCAAAGTACGAACTTTCTCTTAGATTTTCTTGTGGACAAGCACCCTGAATATCCACTTTTGTGCTTTTTGCTTATACTTTGTGCCTCCACCCTCACCTCATATATATAGGATGAGAAAAATTATATTTTAGGTCATAATATGATTTCTTAATTAGGAAGCCCTCAAATAAGAATCCTATTACACCTAAAATAGTCCATCAATTATCCTATTTTAGATCATAATAAGATTTTCTAAAATAAGAATCATATTATATCTAAAATAGCACAACACCAATTATGGACATCCAAATCTAATCAAATCAAATATTTAATAATATTTGGATTCTATAAGTATGTTGTCAACAAATCTAGACTGGACTCCAACAAGAGAGAGAAAGGCTAAGACAAAGATAAAACCCCAGGCAGTTCTCCACCTATTCAAGATTTCACAAACTAAGACCAAAACTGAGCCTTTTTGCCTTCACAATCCACTGAACTCTAGACAGATGAAATCTCTCTCCACAACCTAGAGAGTTTGCCTTTGCTCACAACCAAGGAATGGAGGAACATGAGTGACTATATAGACCGAGACCTCTTAGAACACTTCTTTCACAAGTATCCTCTCTCAAACAATGTTTCAATCATTATGGAATCTAGAACACTCAGAGCTAGAGATCTCTCTTTAAACTTAGGGCTCAAAGGACTTTTAATCCCTGCACGAGTTTGGTTTAATTTAATATTGGTTTAGATGAAACATTTTTTTCATAGACAAAATCAAAAAGATATATTCAATAATAAAAGGGTAAACAAAAAGAGACGGTCTTGTGGATACAAAGACCGTCCATTTACGACTGTTGTAATTTGCAACGGTCATATTTGACTCAAGTCAGGCTGCCAAATGGTCAGCAAGAATCATCTATTCGGATGGTCTGGAGGGTCCGAATTGACAGTCCGAGACTACATTTTTGCATCCAATGAGAACAGTAGCAGATGGTCCGTGCATACATATCATCTGCGCTGCCAACAGTTACTCAATATAATATTTCTGGTCAGATGTAGGACCATATGATCCACGTTGATGGGCTGCCCCACCATCTGTTAATTTCTTATGTTTGCTATGATTTAATTGATACAATTGGTGGTCAAGCGGACGATCTGCTCCATCTATCTGTCTACAAACTTTATGAAAGCAACTTTAAAAAAGAGGGTCCATCACGTCTTTCCGACTGCTTGATATGGAGTGTAACATATTATCGAGATTGTGGTCCTCGACTATATTTCCCAAACTGGTATTAGAGTCGGCCTTCTTTACTCTTGCTTTGTAAATTTTATTTTATGACTTGCTAAATTTGCGTTTGTGTATTTCTTATATGAGATGTTTTATCATGGTTCTTTTAATATTAAGCTAGTTTAAACCCATATATCCGGTTTCTAAAGATAAAACATATTATGGTTATTCTAATAAGGAAGAACTCCTTAAACGAACACATATGAGCACATGTCTTAGGTACCCTTCTCCAAGATCAAAGGATAGGTGGTCTTTAGGTGACAAAACTAGTCTTATTTTAAGAATAATTAAGTTATCATTATGATATATGAAATGCACAAACATCTTAAGCATGACACACAAAGTCTTACCTTTACAAGACAATATTATTTTCATCATGTTTTTCTTCTCCTAAGAAAGAAATGTTTCCATGAAACCTTTTCAAAAATATTAGTTTTCTATTTTCAAAACTAGAGAACAAGAATGATTAAATCTTATTTATTTTGAGATTTTGAAGACCTTTTAGATTATGTTCTTGAAGTTGGTAGATAAGGTACAATGACAAACTAAACACAATAATGACGTTGATTTTTCTTATAATCGGGAAATAATATTTTATCAGTTAAAGTAGAATATATTTATAGAAAATTTCACTTTGGGTCACAGTTAATAAAATTGCAATATGTTTGTTAAAGAGTTCACTTAAGAATCATAAGGCTATGGGAAAATAAAATCAATTGGTTTGATTAAGGAAATCTTAAGCATGAAACCATTTCATGAAGAAGAGGGTGGACATTATGAATTTTAGTGATCATGTAGTCTAAGGTTGAGTCCAGGTATTAAAGTTGAGATCTTATTAGAATAGTTAGCATATATATAGAATTTCACAAGATGTTTCAGAAATTAGGTACGTTTTTAATTAGTGTTATTTTTTATTGATGTTTTAATTATAGTTTTATGCTAGCTAATTTAATTTGTTGGAGACTAGAAAGATCTATATTTTGGTAAATTATTAATTTGTCTAAACTTGTAACATATGAAATGGTTCAAAATGCTCAATAGGAAATGGCAAAAGAAAGCACCAAAAAAAAACCTTAGCCAATGTCCAATTTCCTATAAATCAGTACCAAGATGGAATACTGACAGTGGCATAGCCAGGATTTGGATACAGCGGGGTCAAAATTGACTAGAAAATTTGTAATAAAAAAATATAAAAATGTAGAGGAAAATTTTTGCATAAATGAGTAACAAATCCTATTTTCTATACCTAACATTGGTCGTCGATTCTAGTTCTCCTATTGTAGCTGTTCATTTTTTTCTATTCATTTCAAAATACAATTGGTATTAAAGTGTACATTAATTCTAATCCAATAAAATCAGAACATTAAACTTCAGTGTCATTCCAGTCAGGTCATACAAGATATTTTTGATCAATTTTGACCATTTGATCGTGGAGACTTAGTGTATCTTAAAATGCAAACTTGGATCCTACCATTTTAGTCATGAACCTTGCCATCCTAGGGTCTCATGAAAATTAAATATGTTTTCTCCCTCAAGAAAAAAATAAGATTAAAAATATTTTATTTTCCAACCACTAATTTACTTTGACTTCATATTTTTGTTATATTTTTAATCGAATAATATTATACTAGAAAACAATTTCATTCCATCTAAGAGCAAATTAAATCTTGTCCTCTAAGAACAATTAAGGACAAATTTTATAGCATGATTCAGCTACTTGCAGCTACAAGTAAAACGAGTAAAACATCAAATTGTTAATCATTCTTAATATAAGTAGCTGGGAGTAAAACAATTAATAACAAAAATTAAAATATATATATATATATCCCTCTTTTGGTTATGTCTACGTCACTTACTGAAGCTACAAGTAAAATATCAAATTGTTACCTGGAAAAAAGTAGCTGAAATTATATATATATATATATATATATATATATATATATATATATATATATATATTATAAAACATTGAGTGGGGTCACATGACCCCACTGGGCCTATGCTGGCTCCGACAGTGCATACCGATGACATATCGTCGATATATTGTGGGAACATAAATTTCATCTAGCAAGTCACTAGAAATTCTAGAAGCACAAACTGTGTTACCATAGTATACCGATGTTATCCAATGGAATACGGTCTGTGAGATTTTTTTCAGCAATTAATATTGTAATTGATAGAAAAGCAACCGTTTATAGTCATTACTGTGCAGAGCAGTATGCCGCCTGTAGAGTAACAACTATATTGCTTTGAGTTGATTTTTGCTATCCTATATAAGACGTTGATTGGCCACAATTATTACCAACTTATTTTGGACCTCAAACTTCCTGCTGTATACAAAGCTCTCCACATATACAAGAGCTTTCATTTGCTAAATTTGTTTGAAATGAGTTTTATTGAGTTGTAAAGTAACATTTTCAAATTGTTGTGAGAAGATTAAAAATTATTTCTTGTAAGAGGTTGAAGTATGCAAGACTTTGTACCAAAGCTTGTGTGAAGTTGGTGAGCCTTCGAATCAAAGCTCGTATGTAAGAAGTCGTCGAGGCTTTCGAATCAAAACTTGCAACTATAACTATTTTCATAATAGTGGATTAAACCGGAGAGAGTTCTGGAACTTGAGTGTCTCATGGAGAATACCAAGATACTTGGGGTGCTTGTATTCAATGTTTTATTTCTAGCACATATTTTTAAATTTCCTATTAGCACTCTTAATTTGTACTTAATTATTCGTTAAACCAGATTCATCCCCCTCTAGGGTGCTTTCATCACCACACTCACATTATTACTAAATAGTTAATTAATTAGCTTGATTTTAAAATATATCATGATTTCTCTTGCATGTATTAGCATACTTTAGTAGTTGTTGGTAGTTCTCTCATGTTATGATACTTGGGCCTCTCGTGACATTCATAATACTTGTGGTACTTGATGACTTGTGAGACTTCTGATACCTACAGATTCTCATGAAACTGTTGGAGTCCAGTCTGGATTCGATAACAACATATTTGTGGAATCCAAATCTAATTAAATATTTGATTTGATTAGATTTGGATGTCCATAATTGGTGTTGTACTATTTTAGATATAATAGGATTTTTCTTTTAGGAAATCCTATTATGATCTAAAATAGCATATTGATAGAATATTTTAGGTATAATATGATTCCTATTTTATTCCTATAGGAATCCTGTTATGACTAGAATATGATTTATGCATCCTATATATATGGGGTGAGGGTGGAGGCACAAAGCACAAGTACGAAAGTGGAGATTCGGTATGCTCATCCACAAGAAATTTAAGAGAAAGTTTGTGCTTTGCTCTTAGGACTTTGTCATCCAAGCCAGAAGGAGGAAGAAGATCTAATTAAGGAGTCGTCAACTTTGGTTAGGGAGATTGGTACGGGTTGGTGAGTGATCTCAATTGTAATCTTCTGTTTTTTTGTTGAGAGTGGGTGAGGGGATTGAACCTATTAGGACAAAGGGTTCAACATTAGTTTTTATCAATCTTATAATTTTCATCTGAGTTATAAAGGTTGGGATTTGTCCAGGTGACATAGTCACCACCATATACTTGTCTTTATCTGTACTTGGTGTCCGTTAGACGAGGGTTGGTTTGATCAGGTGGGTTGTCAAACACTTCCACGTGCCTAACAATTGGTATCAGAGATTTGGGGGTTCTGGCAACCATGTCTACAGAGCATATGAACACACGCATGATTACCCTCACAGGAGAAAACTGAACGATTTGGAAGCCAAGGATGGAGGATCTACTCTGGTGCAAGGACTTGCATGGTCCATTGGAGGGCGACAGCACAAACCATCGGACAAAGCTGCTGAAGACTGGAAACGACTGGATCGGAAGGCCGTTGGATTCATCCACAATGGTTGGATGACTCGGTGTTTCACCACGTGTCCATGGAGAGTTCGAAAAAAGTATTATGGGAGAAGCTGCATTCGCTGTATGAAATGATGACGGCTGACAACAAGGCATTTTTTATTCGCCAACTCGTCAAATCGAAGTACACGGAGGGTACCTCGGTGGAACAACATCTGAACGAGGTTCAGAGTATCATCAATCAGCTGTCTGAGATGAAGATGATGATTGATGATGAGCTTCAGGCCCTACTGCTTCTGAGTTCTCTGCCGGAAGACTGGGAGACGTTGGTGGTGTCGGTGAGCAACTCTGCACCGGATGGAGTTGTCACGATGGAGGCAGTCAAAAGTAGCTTATTGAATGAGAAGGTCCGGTGCAAGTAAGTTGAATCGTCGCATGAGTTTGTTCTGGTGGCTTCCTATGGGAAGGAAAGACTCAAGTTACGGGCGAGGACGGGGGGAGTTCTCGGAATCTTGCGATTGTGGACCGCAAGGAGGGATGCTATCACTATGGTGAAAGGGGTCATATCAAGAGGAACTACATGAAGCTCAAAGCTAAGAAGGCAAAAGGCAAGGACGATCAGGAGGATCTCACAGCGTTTGGATATATCATCTTCGCAGCGACCGACGCAGATAAACCTTGTGGCATGTGTCATGATAACGACTAGGTCATGGACACGAGGACGTCGTATCATGCCACTCGACATAGGAGGATCTTCACGTCATACCACGACGACAGGTTTGGACATGTAAAGTTGGACGACAAGAGGACGGCTGCAGTTGTATGCATTGGTAATGTGCACTTAACAACGGAACTCGGTGAGAAACTCGTTCTCAAGGGTGTGCGACATGTACCGAGTTTGCGCTACAACTTGGATTCGGTAGGGAGGCTGACAGATGATGGTTGTCGTAGTTTGTTTGGGGACAGAGATTGGATGCTTGCGAAGGGTTTCCAACAGCTGGTTCGGAAAGATTTGTGTTGTGGCATATACAAGCTCCAACCGTTGAGCTGTATAGGTAGGCCACAGACACTAGATGGAGGCTCGAGAGGTGTTCGACAGGAGGTGGATCATCGAAGAGTTGCTGAGGAGGGTCTTCGAGAAGTTTTGAGTGTTAAGAAGGATTCGGTTCGTCGAGACAAAGCGACGAATAGAGATGAGTCAAAGATTGAGGGTCAGTCTGTCGGTCCTATGATAGCTGGTCGGTCTCCAAGTGGGGGTTGCCCTACGGATCCGGTTTTGGCGATAGGTGGTTTGCCAAAGCTTCATGGAGCGACATTGGTTTCAGCAGTTCGAAGCCAGGGAGGAGATAAAGGTTTGCATTAAACTCAATCAGAGGTGGGTTTATCACCATTCACACAGTTCAGGGGGAGTTGTGAGTCATCGACGGCATTCACAGTGTGTGATGTTCTGCTCGAGAACACATGTGTAAGAAGGAGCTTCAGTGTTGGATACGAAGGTGTACAGGTTCAGGAGTTCGAATCTCGGGAGAACCGCACCGTCTGCTTGGTTGGGCCAGCCAAGAGTGAAGAAGCTCGTCGAAATGGTAATACGTTTTGGTGGAAGACGGAAGTCGGGGACAGACAGTCGAGACTCACGGTGAGGCAGATCGTCAGCGGTCTTTGTCGCGTTATTAATGTCGGCAGGATCCCAGTGGTACAGGAGGTGCTACGCATAACAGCTAGCGTCGACGTAACAGTCGAGGAGTTAGAGACAAAAGAAGATGCAAAGCAGCTCGAGGGATCGGAGATCAGTAGCATGGGAGAGTAGGTATTCTATCGTGGGACGACAGACATGGAGTTCAGTTGAGGACCCATGGGGTCAATACCCTTTCATCAGACTGGATGGAGAGATTGTTGGAGTCCAGTCTGGATTCGGTAATAACATATTTGTGGAATTCAAATCTAGTTAAATATTTCATTTGATTAGTTTTGGATGTCCATAAGTGGTTGTGCTATTTTATATATAATAGGATTCTTATTTTAGGAAATCCTATTATGACCTAAAATAGGATGTTGATGGAATATTTTAGGTATAATAGGATTCATATTTTATTTCTATAGGAATCCTATTATGACTAGGATATGATTTTTGCATCCTATATATATAGGATGAGGGTGGAGACACAAAGCACAAGCACAAAAGTGGAGATTCGGGGTGCTCGTCCACAAGAAATCTAAGAGAAAGCCTATTCTTTGCTCTTAGGACTACGCCATCCAAGATAGTAGGAGGAAGGAGATCTAATTAAGGAGTCGTCAAATTTCGTTAGGAAGATTGCTACGGGTTGGTTAGTGATCTCAATTGTAATCTTCTATTTTTTCTTGGGAGCGATGAGGGAGTTGAACCTATTAGGATAAAAGGTTTAACATTAGTTTTTGTCAATCTTGTAATTTTCATCTGAGTTATAAAGGTTGGGATTTGTCCAGGTGACGTAGTCACTGCCATATACTTGTTTTTATCTGTGTTTCGTGTCTGTTAGACAGGGGTTGGTTTGATCAGTTGGGTTGGTAAATGCTTTTGCGTGCGATGTCTTGATTGGATACAAATACGAATATAAATATAATGAATTGAGAAATTATATTTGTGTTCGGCCAAGCAGGTTGCATCCTAATATGAATATTGGATAACTGATGGTGGATGGATAATGGATATAAATATGGGATAAATCATGTGTTTTGCAAGTTTGTGGAATCAAGGGAATACAAAGGAGACGTTGTTCGAATTTTACTAAAATCCAAGACTTAGAATCTAGTTCATCTTGCCATGATGTAGTAGTCGTGTTTACTTGTCATGTTTCCATGTTATTTTCTTAGCTTGACACGGTCATGACATGTTTTGGTTCTGTATTGTTGATAACAATCTTATCTTGTGTAAGTTTATGATCTTGTAATGGTAGTTGGTTGTCACTTCCCGTTTCCATCTTTGTATTTCTACGAATATTTTATCAATATTCCATATCTTGTATTTATCCTGTATCCAGTTCCAATATGTTATCCTATACACGTATTACTAGTACCTGCATTCGATCCTAGATTTATGTACCATGCTATTGATATTTTGTTTGAGTTTCACTTACAAAAAGATTGTTCGTAAGGCAATTGACGGGTTGAAAACTAATTAACTGACTTATATAACCTAATTTGAATTTCTATTTTTGACAAGATAACTATATGGGAGACTACCCTAGACCCTTAGATATACCATAGGCATTGCCCTAGACCTGTACTAGGACCCGCACGTAGACTAGATAAATCTCTCAAAATTAGAAATTTTGTTGTGTATACTAACAATATAATGTCAGTATACAAACAATATACTACTTGCACTGTTGTTTGTCTAGTCAGCGCATATTAAGTATTTGGTTTTGCGTTGGGTGGCTGAGATTGGTGAGGGGGCAGGGATTGATTACTTGGGAGATCATCAATGGCCAAGGTCATCCCCCTCTCTATATTAACTCTTTCTTTCTCTCTCTTTTCTTTTCACTCTTCCTTCTTTATTTCTACATTTTTTTCTTGAGCTGAACCTATAGAGAATTAGGGCTAGGAGCTGATCTTGAGACCAAGGGTGTGATTTCTAAACCCTCATAGGAGTAGAAGGGTTAGGCTTGAAGCTTGTACCTAGACAAGTACATATTGCCATTGTGAATAAGCACTTTTTATTTCTTCTAACATGTTAAACGTAATTTGGAGATAGTTTGATACAAATTTGGTACCCAAAAATCTTAGTCTGAGCTGTTGTCTATACAGTATCAGTGCAGACAGTATACTAATAGTATATTGTCAGTATACTGTGGGAACACAATATTTCTCTAGCAAGTCCAGTTACTGTTATGAACTGCTAGTATATTGTTGCCCTGTTGATTTTTCACGAATTGATCTGGGTTGTATGTCGTTTTGTTAGGTGGACATTTAGTCTTTTTCGAGATATTTTTCTAGTGCATACCTACTGTCCCTTATCCCAAGTATCTGAAAGTTGTCTAGCTTCTAGGGACTTTGCCCCTAAACCCCTACGAGGGACGCTGGCCCCTCAACCCTCATCTATAATCTGAATTGTTGGATTTTGTGAGAACCAGTAGGCCCTAGTATCTTATAGTTGGGTAGTCATATCCCTGACGACTTGATATAGATATGCAGTAGATGGAGGAATTGTTGATGTTGAATCTGTGATTGATTGTCTACGTTCCTGACCTAGGTACACTGTCTTCGTGCTATATTACCAGCTTTCCCTTTGAAGTACTGGCCATGTTATTATATTGTTACCGACCCAGTATCTACCCTATAGAAGTGTTAGAACTGTTATTCATATTGTTACCAACCCGGTGACGGTTTGAGAGGAACATTTTGGACTGTTACTGATTTTACATAGTTATATGGTTTGGTCAGTCCCTCTCGACATTCCATGACTGATTATTCTTATATTGCGTTCTTGAAAAAAGAATAAAATATTAATATAGCATGTCATAAGAAATGATTGGCCTCTCTATTAAATCATTTGTGCTTATACTATATCGCATGTCAGTATTTTTGGTGACTTAGCCTATCTCAACGTATTAGTTCATTTCCTTGTCCTTATTTAGTATAGGGTTGGATTACTATCCCGACGATAGTCTATAGACCTAAACTATGATATAGGCTCCTATATACTGCTAATGTTTGGATTTTCTTCTTTATTCACTTGTGTTTTTTTGGGTACTTGCTAATAGTGGTTAACCCCTATAATTTGTTTGGACAAATCTAGTAGCAGAGCTTGAGGGTCTCTATCTTATCCGTCTGATGGTGCTCACCAGGGGGATGATTACCGAGGGGATTTATTTTAGTTCTTTTGAGACGTTTATCCACCGGGAACCTGCTTAGTCTGTGTACTCTGGGAGACCGTCCATTTTTTTGATAGCATGATTGTATTGATATTCAAAGTGTAGTTGATGATGTGATCATGTATTTTTTGACAATGTGCTAGCTTAACATTTCGTATAGCTAGCTATTGATTATTTTGATAGAGCGCCGAGGACGCCTTACTTTTTATCTTATACATTATATATTCTTGATTGAGACATAACTTGTTCCGTGAGACTATATAAGACTTGTGTTATAGTATATACCCCATTGTCTTGTTACAACTGTGACCATGTTGCGGGATACTGGCGTATATCATAGTGCGTAGCAGGCCGAGTCATGCTCCCATTCTCTATATTCCGGTACTAGGGCATGACATTGTGGCATGCCTTGTACATGTCGAGTATATGTCTCTTTAGTGTATATGAGATTTGGCATGACATTCTTACATGCCATGCTTAGTCCTGATTTCCCCAGATTGCAATTTCTTGTTAGTTTTAACAAAGACTTAGCCCTTACATGAGTTAAAACATGCCTTGACTTGCGTAAACATACGAGCTCATGATTATAATTACATGTATACCTTGATATCGAGCCATGACATTAACCGTCAGACAACTTGTGCAACATGTGCAGTAATGTATATTACCATTGAGTCTTGAATTGTGTCTCAGACATGATTTTAGTGTGGTATCACTTTATGTCTATTATACTGTTTACATTTCTATTATATATATAATATAATAAATACAAAATATATAGTTATAATATACTGGATTTGGTAATAGCATATTTATGGAGTCCAAATCTGATTGAATATTTGATTTAATTTGATTTGGATGTCCATAATTAGTGCTAGTCTATTTTAGATATAATAGGATTCTTATTTGAGGGTTTCCTATTTAAGAGATCCTATTATAATCTAAAATAGGATGTTGATGGGCTATTTTAGGTGTAGTAGTATTCTTATTTGAGGGCTTCCTATTTAAGAAATCCTATTATGACCTAAAATATGTTTTTCTCATCCTATATATATAGGGTGAGGGTGGAGGCACAAAGCACAGCACAAAAAGTGGAGATTCGAGGTGCTCGTCCACAGAAAATCTAAGAGAAAGTTCCGCACTTTGCTCTTAGGACTTCGCCATCCAAAACAGAAGGATGAATAGATCTAATCGAGGGGTCGTCAACTTCGGTTAGGAAGATTGCTACGGATTGGTGAGAGATTTTAATTGTAATCTTTATTTTCTTCTTGAGTGTGGTGAGGGGGTTGAATCTATTAGGACAAAGGATTCAACATTTGTTTTTGTTAATCTTGTAATTTCATCTTAGTTATAGAGATTGGGATTTGTCCAGGTGACGTAGTCACCGCCATATACTTGTCTTTATCTGTGCTTGGTGTCCGTTAGACGGGGGTTGGTTATTTCAGGTGGGTCGGCCTAAGTTTCCGTTGTAGCAACGTCTCAGACACGGTATCGGAGCGCAAGAGGGCGTATCCGATTCCCAACATCTGGTATCAGGACTTTAGAGGTTCTGGCAACCATGTCTACGGAGCAGATGAACACTCGTATGATCACCCTTACAGAGGGAAACTGGGCAATTTGGAAGCCAAAGATGGAGGATCTACTCTGGTGCAAGGACTTGCATGGTCCGTTGGAGGGCGACAACGCAAAGCCAATGGACAAAGCTGCTGAAGACTGGAAACGACTGGATCGGAAGGCCGTTGGATTCATCCGCCAATGGTTGGATGATTCGGTATTTCACCACGTGTCCATGGAGAGTTCAGCAAAAGCATTATGGGAGAAGCTGCATTCGTTGTCCGAAAGAAAAACGGCTGGCAACAAGGCGTTTCTTATTCGCCAACTCGTCAACTCGAAGTACACGGACGGTGCCCTAGTGGCACAACATCTAAACGAGGTTCAGGGTATCATCAATCAGCTGTCTGCGATGAAGATGGTGATTGATGATGAGCTTCAGGCCCTACTGCTCTTGAGTTCTCTGCCGAAAAGCTGGAAGACGTTGGTGGTGTTTGTGAGCAACTCCGCGCCTGATGGAGTTGTCACGATGGAGGCAGTCAAAAGTAGTTTGTTGAATGAGGAGGTCCGGCGCAAGCAAGTGGAATCGTCGCAGGAGTCCGCTCTAGTGACTTCCTACGGAAAGGGAAGACTCAATTCACAGACGAGGACATGAGAGAGTTCTCGGAATCTTACGATTATGGACCGCAAGGAGGGCTACTATCACTGTGGCGAAAGGGATCATATCAAGAGGAACTACATGAAGCTCAAAGCTGAGAAGGCAAAAGGCAAGGATGATCAGGAGGATCTCACGGCAATGGGAGATATCATCATCGAAGCAACCGACGCAGAGGAACCTTGTGGCATGTGTCATGACAGCGACTGGGTCATGGATACGGTAGCGTCGTATCACACCACTCTACATAGAAGGATCTTAACGTCATACCGTGGTGGCAGGTTTGGACGTGTAAAGATGGGCATCAAGGGGATGACTGCAGTTGTAGGCATCGGTAATGTGCACTTGACAACGGAGCTCAGTAAGAAGCTCGTTCTCAAGGGTGTGCGATATGTACCGAGTTTGCGCTACAACTTGGTTTCGGTAGGGAGACTGGCAGATGATGGCTGTCGCAGTCTGTTTAGGGACAAAGATTGGATGCTTGCGAAGGGTTCCCAACAGCTGGCTCGGGAAGATTTGTGTTGTGGCATGTACAGGCTCAAGCCGCTGAGCTGTACAGGTAGGCCACAGACACCGGATGGAGGCTCGAGGGGTACTCGACAGGAGGTGGATCGTCGAGAACTTGTTGAGGAGGGGCTTCAAGGTGCTTTGAGGGATACGGAGGATTCGGTTCGTCGAGACAAAGCGACGGTTGGTGGTGAGTCAAAGATTGAGGGTCAGATTGTCGGTCCCATGACAGCTGGTCGGTCTCCAAGTGGGGGTTGCTCTATGGATCCGATTTTGGCGACGGATGGTTTGCCAAAGCTTCACGAAGCGACATCGGTTTTAGCAGTTCGAAGCCAGGAAGGAGATCAAGGTTTGCAGCAAACTCAATCTGAGACGGAAGCATCATCATTGACACAGTTTAGGGGGAGCAGTGGGTCATCGACGGCATGCACAGTACGTGATGTTCTACTCGAGGACGCATGTGTATGGGAGAGCTTCAAGTTCAGACACGAAGGTGGGCAGCTTCAGGAGTTCGAATCTCAGGAGGACCGCACCGTCTGCTTGGTTGGGCCAGCCAAGGATGAAGAAGCTCGTCGGAACGTTAATACTTTCCGGTGGAAGACAGAAGTCGGGGACAGGCAGCCGAGACTTGCAGTGAGGCTGATCGTCAGGGACTTCGGTCTTGATCGTGTTATTGATATCGGCAGGATCCCAGTAGTGCAAGAGGTGCTACGCATGGCAGCTAGCATCAACGTGACGGTCGAGGAGCTGAAGACGAAGGAAGATGCAAAGCAGCTCGGGGGATCGAAGATCAGTGGCATAGGGAGCAGGAACTCTGTCGCATAACGACAGGCATGGAGTCCAGTTGAGGAGCCATGAGGTCAACACCCTCTCATCAGACTGGAGGGGGAGATTGTTGGAGTCCAGTCTGGATTTGGTAATAGCTTATTTATGGAGTCCAAATCTGATTAAATATTTAATTTAATTTGATTTGGATGTCCATAATTAGTACTGGCCTGTTTTAGATATAATAGGATTTTTATTTGAGGGTTTCCTATTTAAGAGATCATATTATAATCTAAAATAGGATATTGATGGCTATTTTAGGTGTAGTAGTATTCTTATTTGAGGGCTTCCTATTTAAGAAATCCTATTATGACCTAAAATAGGTTTTTCCCATCCTATATATATGGGGTGAGGGTGGAGGCACAAAGCACAGCACAAAAAGTGGAGATTCGAGGTGCTCGTCCACAGAAAATTTAAGAAAGTTCTGCACTTTGCTCTTAGGACTTCGTCATCCAAGACCGAAGGAAGAATAGATCTAATCGAGGGGTAGCCAACTTCGGTTAGGGAGATTGCTACGGGTTGGTGAGCGATTTCAATTGTAATCTTTCTTTTCTTCTTGAGTGTGGTGAGGGGGTTGAACCTATTAGGGCAAAGGGTTCAACATTAGTTTTTGTCAATCTTGTAATTTCATCTGAGTTATAGAGATTGAGATTTGTCTAGGTGACGTAGTCACCGCCATATACTTGTCTTTATCTGTGCTTGGTGTCCGTTAGACGAGGGTTGGTTATTTCATGTAGGTTGGCCTAAGTTTTCGCTGCGACAACGTCTCAGACACGGTATCGGAGCGCAAGAGGGTATATCCGATTCCCAACACTATTTTGGTGGCGTCTCACCTGGACGCTCGCTCTTCCCTGAAATGACGGGCTAGATCTTTCTATCAGGTCTCGAGAGAGCAGGTAACAAAGGAGCAAGGATCTTAAGCATCTTTAGGAGACGGATTGCGGCACTCTCAGACCGATTATCTTTTGTGTTCCATTTTTTAATTTTATTTTAATGAGCAACTTGTACCTAAGGTTATTGTACTTTCAAAGTCTAAGTATTTGTAGATCTATGTTATTCTTCATCGGGCTTATTCTGACGTAGTAGGGGGCCACGTTATTATATTTGTTCATTTTTCTTGTTTACTCTATTTTGTGGAATGAGATATAGAATTGATAAGCCAACTATAGTATTTGCATGCTAGAACACACAACTTTAGGCAACTTACAGATATTGAGTTGGGCTAAAGTACACTCGATATGTAGCTCGCAATGCGTCATGTGACCTGGTCTCTATTCAGCTAAAGAAAAAGGTTTGGATTATTTGCAACAAGAGGTTGTACATACTGTGAAGGAATAAAAATTCCAGAAGGACATTATGGAAGAATAGCTCCCAAGACTGATAGGCTATTCAACCTAATATTTTGATGAATGGCAGAGTTATAAATCTACATTATATTAGTGAGATCAAGGTTTAAATGGAAATCCATGAAATATATTCATCTCATGAAGATGAGACCAGAGATGGAACAACGGAATGAATGAACAAGAGTTGGGGGTGGTGGGGGGGGGGGGGGGGGTAAGATGTGTTAACGGGGTGAATTGAAATGGCCAATAGACCAAGTACTCATCATCTTTTACAACTTAGAAGTATCAATAATTAACATTCTCAAAGCTTGGGGGCATGCACTGAGTCCTTCCATCATTGTGACATGAAGGAATTCTTAGTATCAAATTAGTATTTTTTCCAGAATAGGAACAATCATACAAGGAGGAGTTGCCCAACAAATTTTACAGAAATTTTACTGTACCAAAATAAAGTTTCTATAATTTACTACAAACGAAACAACTTCAAAATAATTTACAGGAACGAAACATTCCGTCAACTGAGATGGCTGAAAAATGAAAGCTATAAAAAAATAAAATAAAATAAATTCTGCCAACTGAGTTGGCGGAATTTTAGTAAAAGCTAAAATTTCGTCATCTTAGATGGCTGAATTTAGGCATGTGTGGGGCCCGTGGTCGGTTTTTTTGTTTAGTTTTGGTTGGTTTTTTTTACTTGGTTTAATTTGGTTTTAGTTGGTTTTAATTTTGTAATGGTTATAGTTTAAATTTTGTTGGTCTTTAGAAATAATTTATTATAAAATATTAATTTTAATAATATTAACATTAGTATTAATATTAAACTTTTAATGTTTATTTTATTAACAATAAACATTAAAATTAACATTAACAATAAAATAAACATTAAAATATTAATATTAATATTAACATTAATATTAATATTATTATTAATATTAATATTAGATCTCTCTTTTCTTGTCTCGTCATATTGATAGCTTTGCTATATAGCAAAGCTACAAAATGACAGAGGTACTAGCATCGTCATATCGCTAGTATTGTCGCAATGATAAACTTTGTTAATTTAATTTCAAAATATCATCATATTGCTAGTACTAATATTAACATTAACATTAATATTAATATTAAAATTTTAATGTTTATTTTATTGTTAATGTTAATTTTAATTAAATAGACATTAAAATATTAATATTAATATTAATATTAATACTAATGTTAATATTATTAAAATTAATATGTTAAAATAAATTGTTTTTAAAGACCAACAAAATTTAAACTATAACCATTACAAAATTAAAACCAAATTAAACCAAATAAAAAAAACCAACTAAAACCAAACCAAAAAATCCAACCAAAAAACCAAACAAAAAACCAACCGATGGACCCCACCCATGCCCAAATCCAGCTATCTAAAACGGCGGAATTTTAGCTTTTGCTAAAATTTTGCCAACACAGTTGGCAGAATTTTTTTTTTTTACGGCTTTCGTTTTTTCGCCATCTCAGTTGGCGGCATGTTTCGTTCCTGCAAATTATTTTGAAGTTGTTTCGTTTGTAGTAAATTATATAAACTTTATTTCGGTACAGTAAATTTTCTGCAAATTTTAACATTAATAGGTATGTAGGGGATCCCTATTAATGTCCTCCGCTATGTTGCTTGGACACGCGAAAATGGTAATTGTATCTGTTGAGAATCAATAAGGGACTTTTAGTCCCACATACGGAATTTGTAGTATGTAGAGGAGCTAGACTCCCTATAAGTAGTGAAGTAGTCCATCAATAAAATTACACCAACTATTATTTTCTACATGGTATCAGAGCCATAACTCTCTCTCTCTCTCTCCACAAAAAAAAAAATTTAACTCTCTCTCTCCCCCCCGGAGCAGCAGCAACCCCCCTACCTCCCTCTCCCACTCTCGACATGGAAACCCTAACCCTAGCCCTAGCAGCCCCATCAAAACCCTAACCCTAACCCTAGCCGCCAAAAAAAAAATAGAAAAAAAGAAAATAAAAATAAAAATTAGTACCTTCTTTTTAGAAGATCTACTGCAGTTGCCTTCGAGAATCAGTACATTCTTTTTAGAAGCTCTACTGTTGTTGCCTTCGAGACTTAGTATCTTCTCTTTAGAAGACCTACTGCTACGCATACGAAATCTCTTTAGATTTTCGTCTTGCTTCTGTTACGAAATCTCTTTAGATTTTCGTACACTCAGAATCCTTCTAGGATTTCTGTTGCGGCGTGCTGCATACTTCGCCATGCAAGGTGGCACAACTAAGTTTGGGCTGTCCGAACACGTCATAATGACGCGGTTCTAGTTGGTCGTATACACTCCAACATATCAGTGAGGAAGCTAGTTTGTTGTTTCCCCCCTGATCTCTATCTCAACTGTCAGAATATACAGTTGACGAAGACGCTACCTGAGATCAGGATTCACAGCAGATTGCTGACTAAGACGAAGACGAAGCAAACGACGACGACTCAGGAAACAACAAAATCTCACTGATTATAGTTGCAGAAACCATGGATTCCATCTATGGGAAGTTGACAGCAGAAGAGATGAAGGCCCTGGTCGAGGATCTCCTGACCAAGAGATTACCGGAGGCAACCTCACGCGTGACCCATACTGATGTGGATCCGTCACCGTATAGAATGGGGAAGTTGGACAAACTGGAGACGAAGCTGGAAGGCACGACCAACTACTTAAAATGGTCGCGGCAGGCGATGCGGACGCTGAAGGGACGTGGCTTGGTTGGCTATGTAGATGGCCACACCAAGGCCCCGGTCGATCACTCCTCGAAGGAGTCTGCTGTATGGGAGATTGTCAACAATGTCGTGGCTGGTTGGTTGACAGCCTCTTTAACCGATCAAGTGTCGGGTAATGTTGAAGCAATGGAGGGAGCTGCTGATATCTGGAGAACATTGAAAGATATGTACTCCGGTTCAGGTAACCCAATGCGAGTCTTCCAACTGCAGGATGAACTCGAGCGGGTAGTCCAAGACGATCGTACCATATCTGAGTACGCCGCCTTGTTGAAGAAGTACTGGTCTGATCTTGACCATTATGATCCTCTTGGAATGGAGGATGCTCAGGTTGAACCGTCCTTCGCAAAATATTTCCAGAAATTTCTGGATTATATCTCGCGGCAACGGATGATGAAGTTTTTGAAGGGGCTCAACCCTGCATTTGAGCAACGGAGGAATGTACTTCTTGCGCAACCGAAGCTGCCGACCTTAGAGGATGCCATAGCTGCCATGGCACAAGAAGAAGCACGGTTGAAGCTGATGCCCACCAGGGGCATCTCCCAGGGGGAGCAAGTCGGAGTTGCCACATCTGCTATTGCTGCTTTCAACTAGCCTCCTTCTGCGGGAGGCGTTTGCCACAACTGTGGTGACACAGGGCATTACATCCGCTTTTGCCCAAAACCAGCACGGAGTTCCTCGCGTGGTCGGGGCCGTGGTCGGGGTGGACGACGAGGTGGTCGAGGCAGCTACACTGGTGGAAGGGGCACTTACTCTGGAGGCAACACGACGAATCTGGCGGATGAAGGCCGGGACAATCAGCTGGCGGACATAACTCCATTTGAGAGAGAAGTTCTTGAGAAACTGCGGGGCTCAAAGATTGGTTCTGGTGATCGACAAGTCAATTCTGAGGTGCCGCCCACCTCAGGAGATTACTGCACTTACTTTTCCCAAACCAGTGATGGTATACCTCCGCGTGCTCTTGCATTTGTCTCTCAGCCAGTCTGGATTATGGACTCTGGGGCATCCCGCCATGTCACGGGGTCCCGAGGTGAGTTCCGGGAATACTCTAACCTAACGCCGCCAGAAAGCATTCAGACTGCTGATGGTACCTCCAGGCCAGTTATGGGTAAAGGCACTATTGATTGCACTCCTTCCATCACTCTATCTAATGTCTTACATGCTCCTTCCTTTCCTTTCAATCTTATATCCATTAGCGCCATTATCCTTGATCTAAACTGTACTGTTTCCTTTGATATTCCTAAGGTAATCTTTCAGGAGAAGGGAACGGGGAGACGACTGGGCACTGGCACATGGCATAAGGGTCTATGGTACTTGGACAGGAACGGTCTGGACAGAGCACTGGCATCATTGGTTGCAGACACACAACCAGAAGTCCGAAGTCGAAGTGTCGAAGCCGAGCTACTCCTACACCATCAGCGTGTAGGACATTCTTCATTTTCTGTTATTAGTCGCATGTTTCCATCTTTATATCAAAAAGCGAATAAAGAGTTGTTAGTTTGTGATGCTTGTGAGTTGGGAAAACATACCAGAAGCTCCTATGTGAGTTCTGGGCATCGATGTACTGCTGCTTTTGATATGATTCATTCAGATGTGTGGGGTCCTTGTCCTACAACCGGTGTTAACGGTTATAGATGGTTTGTCACTTTTATTGACTGCTCTACCCGCGTAACGTGGGTCTACCTACTGAAGAATAAAAGTGACGTTTTTGAAGCATTTCAGAGCTTCCATCAACGTGTAAAGACACAATATAATGCTCGTGTTAAGTGTTTCCGGTCGGATAATGGGACGGAATATACCCATACGAGGTTTGTTGCATATTTATCCTCTCATGGTATACTGCATCAAACCTCTTGTGCATATACACCGGCTCAAAATGGTGTTGCAGAACGAAAGAACAGGCACCTGCTGGAAGTAGCTCGGACGATGATGCTAGCTATGAATGTGCCTAAATACTTGTGGGGACAGGCTGTCTTGACAGCCTCTTATCTCATCAACAGGATGCCCTCTCAATTGCTGGACTGGAAGACGCCTTTGGAAATGCTCACGGGGACAACTGCATACACCGTTCCTCCGAAAGTATTTGGATGTGTATGCTTTGTCCATGATAACAGACCTGGAGTTGGTAAGCTGGATCCTAGAGCAGTTAAGTGTCTTTGTTGGGTACACCGGGACACAGAAGGGGTATGTATGCTGGAGCCCGGTGGAACGGAAGCTGTTTGTAAGCATGGACGTTACATTCAGAGAGGTGGAACCATATTATGGTTCAGATGAGGGCTCCGCGTTTGGAAACACACCTAACACAGCGGGTGTTAGCCGTGAGGGGAAGATAATACGTCCAAGCGTGGTCGTCGGATCGGTACCTTGTCCTGTTGTTGCAAATTGGAAGAAAAGAGGAGAAAGCATCAGTAATACCGATACGGAGGATGAAGAAGACGATACATATATTACGCAGGGGGAGAAGCAGACAAGGAAAAAAGAGCTCCAAGTGTACAGAAGACGACAGCAGAGGTCCAGTACTGTGTCGTGCCCTGTGCCAAATGTGTCAAGTCCCTCGTCTACTCCTGCCCCAACTCCTGAAGATGTTACTCCCGTACCGGATCACTCGGATTCGGAAGCGGGTCTCTCCGACTCAGATGGTATGCTTTCCCCACCTTCCATTACTCCTTTAAGGAGGTCTTCTCGCATTAATGCGGGAAACGCTCTTATTCGTTATCGAGATTATGAACATGATATCGCCAACTACTTGTCTTATTCTAATATCTCTCCGACTTATCAAGCCTTCCTCACTTCGTTAGACTCCACTTCTTTACCTAAGAATTGGCAGGAAGCAAAGAAGGACCCAAGATGGAAAGCTGCAATGATGGAAGAACTTGGGACACTAGAGAAAAATAAGACATGGGAGCTGGTACCATTACCTGAAGGGAAGAAAGCTGTGGGATGCAAATGAGTTTACACAGTGAAGGAGACACTAGAAGAAAAAGTTGAACGATACAAGGCGAGACTGGTTGCAAAAGGCATACCCAGACATATGGTATCAACTATGATGAGACTTTTGCCCCAGTAGCGAAGATGAGTACCGTAAGAACGCTGGTCTCCATTGCAGCAAACTATGGGTGGAAGCTACACCAGTTAGACGTAAAGAACGTATTTCTTCATGGAGACCTACAAGAAGAAGTATACATGGAGACTCCTCCGGGGTGCTACTCTGTGTCAGATTCAGGTGAAGGAACGTCACATGGAAAAGTGTGCAAACTGAAGAAGTCGCTGTACGGGCTGAAGCAATCTCCTCGAGCCTGGTTTGACAGATTCAGAAAGGCTGTCACTGACATGGAGTACCATCAGAAAAATACAGATCACACGGTCTTCCTCCAGCATGCAAGAGGCCACATAACTATACTTGATGTATATGTGGATGATATAGTGATCACAGGTGATGATGCTGATGAGATCACTAAGCTGAAGTCGAAACTCGCTAAGGAGTTTGAGGTGAAGGATTTAGGACAGATGAGATACTTTTTAGGTATCGAGGTGTGTGATGGTGAACAAGGAATTGTTCTCTCAGAAAGGAAATATGTACTAGATCTACTGAAGGAGACAGGGATACTGGGATGCCGAGCAGCAATCACTCCAATTGACCAGAAGTGCAAGATGGGAGCAGAAGCAAGAGAGCCTGCTGATCGCGAAAGGTATCAAAGGCTAGTAGGCAGACTGATTTATCTAGGGCATACTCGCCCTGATATCTCTTTTGCAGTAAGCGTTGTAAGCCGCTATATGCATGATCCAAGAACGGGTCATATGGATGCAGTATTTCAGATCCTAAGATATCTGAAAGGGACGCCGGAAAAAGGACTGTGGTTCAAGAAGAATGGATGCACAGATATTGAGGGATACTGTGATGCAGACTGGGCAAGCTGCATAGACGACAGAAGGTCTACCACGGGGTACTGTGTTTTTGTAGGAGGAAACCTGGTTTCATGGAGAAGCAAGAAACAGTCAGTGGTAGCACGGTCGACAGCTGAAGCAGAATACAGAGCAATGGCTCTAGGGGTGTCAGAACTACTATGGGTGAAAGCACTGCTGACAGAGTTGAAGTTGGATAAGGGGACACCGTTGCATCTTCTGAGCGATAGTCAAGCCGCAATAAGTATAGCGAATAATCCGGTTCAGCACGACAGAACGAAGCACATCGAAATCGATCGATTCTTTATCAAGGAGAAGCTGGAGCAAGGGATACTGAAGATTGGCCATGTCCGCTCAGAAGAACAAGTGGCAGACTGTCTGACTAAGGGTCTTAGTTCATTAAGTCTGTCGAAGCTATGTAACAAGATGGGGATGATCAATATCTATCGTCCATCTTGAGGGGGAGTGTTGAGAATCAATAAGGGACTTTTAGTCCCACATCGGAATTTGTAGTATGTAGAGGAGCTAGACTCCCTATAAGTAGTGAAGTAGTCCATCAATAAAATTACACCAACTATTATTTTCTACAGTATCCATGCTCATTTCGATGTCCATGTCTGGGCAACATAGGTGACTACTTATTGTAATCTGAATTTTTTTTGTATCCCATATCATGTCCTTATTCATACCCGTGTCCATATTCCTACAACATAGCATCTCTGTCTTTTACAGATCTATGAACATAATGACTCTTTATCTAGTACATGAAACAACTAGAGAGGTTTTCGGAACTTACAATGGAGGGGATCCCTGGGTGTGTGATTATGTATGCATATCCTTGCATGACTTTGTCAGAAGGGAAAGGCCACATTTGTTGCGTAGAACCAGTGTCATGGTTATCAATAAAAGTAACTGCCTTCTCTGGCAACCATCCAATCATTCCTGGTGCTTTCCCTTGATGGTCGATCATTCTCCATAACTCCCCCTGTACCGCTGCTTGCAGTATCCCCTTGGTTGTAAAGTCAAATGCCATGGCTTGACCTCCAATTGATTGAGCCCAGTCAACCAGTTGTTGGCGGTTAGCATCTTGGTTATAAGATAGCTTTCCATCACCATCATATGCCATACTAGACCAAATCTCCCCGACGACCAAACTAGTTGCAGTTTGATCCACATAGATTTTAGCCATTTCTGCTGAGTATCCCCTAGAAAAATCTAAACGCCATCCATTGAAGCCAATGTCATTCTTAAGCCAATTCAGCCAATCTGTGAGCTCTCGTTGCACCCTAGAATTGATGTGATCGATATCAGGAGCAGGTTCAAAGTCTTCCCCAGTGTCAAGGTTTCCAGTGCCATCAGAATACTGGATGTCATCTCTGCATATCATGGTGGGGCCCCAATCCAGACGGTCATCAGGTGTACCCCCTTCAAATATACAGTATATTCCTCTCCCATCTTTTTTCTCTGCAGTTCTGTGATTTATGACTATATCAGCAACACATTTGATTTCTTTGGCGTGAAATGCTTGTATTAAAGACATCAAGTCATGCTGGTTTCCGTACTTCGAGACATTCAAATCATACAACCTTCCAGGCATGTAACCTGAGAAGAGAAATTCAACCACTTAATTTAGGAGCTATATATGCTATGCATAACATGAGAAAGAATTCAACAGAATGTAAATCAATAACTGTACGAAAGATCTATAGTTCATGAGTTAAATCTAAATTATAGCTCATTATGATTACTACTTTACTTCTAGACTTCCTATTTTCCGTCTCAAATACAAATTTAGCAAGCTAATGGACAACAAGAAGTTGGGCTTTATACTATATTTCCGTGACATTATGATTCAGCATTCTTCTTTTGTCTTCATAAAGCAATTTGATTCCTACCAATATGAGTAGTGATGATCTTATGGATAAAATAGACCAACCAGTGATACAAAGAAAATGCGAAAAATACAGTACGGGCATGGCATATTTAAACACTTGGTGCATCTTGCTTGCCTCAAAACAGGATATTAATGTAAACAATTTCATAAAGGAACTTTTCGGTATAACACTTTATCCAAAGACAATTGATAATATAATCGGAAAGAAATATCTGTTCAAGGGAGGATTTACTAAACTGATATACAATAGAAGAGTTCATTTTCCTAAGATATACCATGGTTATATGGAACTTCGAACGCTCCATAACTTGGAAAGAAGATGGGAAGTGGTATAGGGGTCATGGTTCGCAGTACGCTTGGAGTAGGCATCTTTGAAATGGTATACAGTTATCTAGAACGTTAAACATTGTAAGGAACAAATATGTAATATAATCTAATATCTAAGATTTCGAGAAACTTTTAATAACTTGATTGAAAGTAGAAATGGCATCGCTAATGTCTATAAGGCAGGGAAGGCATGTGGTGTAACACCTAGTTTTCCAGATGAGGATAATTTTGAAATTTTGTATTTAAATTATTTAATTATGGTAATTAGTTTGATAATATGATTTTTGGTGATTTTAATAATTTTTAAAAACAATTTAAAAACTGCTTGAGTCATGACTTGTGATTTTAGGTGTTTTGCTAGTGAGCCGTAGTGACTGTCTGCCCTAGAGCCTAACCATGTGGGTAGAGATTTTGTTTAGTACATTCTAGCCGAGAGGGTACTTTGGTCATGCTGGGATTTACTTGAATTTAATAGGATTTATTAGAATTTATTGAATATATGTGAATAATTGCTTGGTATGTGATGTGATTGGCCTGACCTAGAAGGACCTAACCTAATAGATTGGATTAACCTAGATTAGCCTTGGTTAAGTTGATGGTGATGTTAGCATTGACTAAGGTGGGTTAGCCATGACTTATGACTTGATTTGTCATGACTAGGATTAGTCATAAGTCTTGAGTTAGTATAGCTAAAACCTAGAATCAATATGGACCATAGATCCCTAGTGGGGAGATGAGAGCCATAGATTGGGCATTAAACCCTAGGATGACCAGCCATGTAGTGGTTTTCCCCCTATATAAACCTTCATGATGAGCTCTTGCCTCTCTTTTTTTATCATTCTTGCAAGTCTTGAAGAGAAAGAGGTATAGCCATCTTCCCCAATCCATAACTTTTCCATTTTAATTCCTTTTTGGCTCAAACCACTTGCATTGGATTCTAATTGTCTTCCTCTTGCTGTTCATGGAGAGTTTTCTCAGGCTTGAGGCAATTTGGAGAGTTTGGCTAACAAGGAGAAACCCCCATTTTGGAGTTTTCCATTGGAATTTCAATATATAGGTAACTTCCTATTCCTTCCATAGAAATTCGTTTTCTTTGCATGATTAGGAAGCCCTAGGTCCCCTCTCTCTGTTGGTATAGGCATTGTTAGGGTTCGTGTCCAATACGTGTCCGTATCGGACACGTATCAGTGATGTATGCAAGTGTTTGACGAAATGCCCCAATGGGCATTTCGATTTGTTTTTTTAGAAGTTTTTGAATAGGAAGCTGTGTTTTGATGTGGCTTATATGTTTTTGCTCGACTGAGGTGTTATTCGTGTCGTGTCGTGTCGCTTTGGACACGGGTACACGCGGGATGCATTACACGCGCGAGGCCTGGGTGCATCCCCTGCTGCTCGGGGTCCCTACAGGACACGACACAGCGTGCCCTGACACGAAATTTCGTGGGGAGCTTGGGGCACCCTCTGACATCACCCTCCCCAAGTTTCACGAGATTACGTGGTCGGGTTGGGGAGTAATCGACCGCGCACTGGGTTTTCACTGCACAGTGCACGTGTGTTTTTAGCCACTGATACGGCTCTGGTTCGTGGACACGGCGGCACCTAGACACGATGCAGGCACCTAGACACGAGCACCTAGACCTAGCCTAGGTGGGGACACGAGCACGAGGCCTGGGATGGCGTGTGTCGGGTGCACGACACGCGTGCACACCCGCACGAGGCTGTCCCAGTGTGTGTGTCCAGTTTTTATGATTTAGGTTTTAATTGGATCACGTTTGTGTCCACTTTTGTGGACACAAACACATCACATATCATGTACACACTGTGTTTTCACTTTACCAACCATCGAATTACTGTTTAAATCCAAATTCATTTTCAATTCCTTTTCCTTTCTTTTTTTTCCTGATACACTTTCTGCCCTCTTTACACTGTACTGTCCAGGTTGTTAATTCGATTTTGGAAATCATTTTTAACCTGATTAAACTGTTAATTGCATGTTATTATAGCTCTAATATATTCACCTATGTATTTTCTAAGTGTATGAGGAAATTTGGGTTGTAATGATGTGGTTTGGGTTCAGAAAATCTGGAAACTGTCATTTGAATCCTGTTCATTGAATCCTGTTTTTTTTCTTTTAACTGATGTTTGATTTAGAACTGAGCCACACTCTCACATTCATTTCAAACCACACAGTCCACATTCTGATTCCTGAACCTTTTCATTTTCTGTTTAACTGAAATGATTTCGTTTGTTGGGTTACTTCCTACTATCCTGAAGTTTAATTAGAGGTTCTTTAAACTGTCAATACTTGAGATGAAGAGTTGACATGAGCTTGTGGTTAGTTGTACAAACTTATGAGTTGTTCTTCAATATATATACTGACCTGGGCATTAGTCTAGGACTGCTTTGAACTGTGTTTAGGTTTCTTATTAAACTGTTTTTTATGTACCTTCAATGTGGAACTGAGAATGAAGCCTATGGGCTGAAACTGGCATATGTATTAACTGTTAAGTGATATTAAACTGAGTTTTGAATGTCACATTCACTCACACACATAAATCAGTACACACACACATTTGATTTCCCTTTACTGTCACATTAGTCACAGCCACACATGTGTAACCCTCACTTTCCCCTCTATGCATTGCCTACCCATATCCTATACACACACATACACACAAACCTGTCACACACACATGATTAACACATGTACACACACCATCTCACTTTCCTGTACACATGACACATACACACACACACTCTATGACACTCACATTCACATCATTCACACACATATAACCCTATCACTTAACCCTCACATTTCCCTCATTCACCCACACACACACATGGACACATGTGCACTGTTTTCCTGTGTAACCCTCACTGTTACACTCATTTCCTAACACTTTGCCACACTCTAACACACATTGCTCACTCTCTCTCTATATACATATGTATGCATTATATTATATATATGAATATAATATATGTATGTATATATGCTATGTGTAAATCTAGTTATGTATGAAAATCATATATGTGAATTTGTAAAGTGAGTGTGATATGTGTATATAACCTATGGCCTATGTATGCCTGTTGACTAGGGAGCCTAGATTGGGCTTGTACAGCCTTGTTAGACCTAGAATAGGCTTGCTAGACTAGTGTAGGCTAGTTTGACCTAGTGTGGAATTGTTTGACCATAGTTGACCTAGTTTGACTTCTAGGGTTGACCAGAGTTGACCAAGAGTTGACCTTGGCCTAGATTGACCTAGAATAATGTAGAATGCATAGTAGGACTTCATTATATCATTTTAGACTGGTTGTGACTTGTGTTGTTCTGATTAGGAGCCAGACACCTCTCCTCGGACAGTACATTTACTTCAGACATTCAGATACGAGGCGAGTACATTCTCTGATCATTTCATATCTTGCTTAGAATTATTTTCCTGCTTTAAATTACTTTACTTGATACTGCCACGTTGGTCACACGGATTGGTACTATATGGATCTTTTCATGAGTTGTTATCTCCCTCGGGAGCATCGGATACTGCATGTTTTGTGCATTTCACGAATCATCACGTATCTCTATGCTTCCTCTGATTCACGAATCGCTTGTGACACATGTACTCTCATGTTCACAGAGCCATCATGAATCACCTTCACGTATCACTCATTTTATGAGCCATGTGAAGTTTCACGAATCTTAACATAACTTGAACAGATCTTTGTGTATCGATTGGGGATGGGGGAGTGGAAATAGACATGTAAATATTATCCCAGTAGCTGTAGTCATGAATCACTCTCTTAGCTGTAGTCATGAATCTCCTATGCCATTCACATGTTTATATTTTACTCTGACTCACTAGTTACTATTAGCTCTCTATGTATAGTAGATATTTCTATTACAGTTTCTCTCTCTGTTTACATACTGTATTTCTTCAGTTCATGTATCTTACTTTACTGCATGATTATATTTTCTAACCTGCTATGATATGTTGAGATGTACTGTACTCGCTCCTGACCTGACTGGACCTGTTGAAAATATTACAGAGGATGAGGAGGAGGCCCTATGTACCACCTATTACGGAGCAGGATTAGACGACACCTGCGACCTGGTTCCTCTGGAGGACCCAGCTGCAGCACAGGATGCTACTCCCAGAGTCTAGACTAGATAGCTAGGCTTTAGTTTTCTTTCAGCTTTGTTATTTGATTTTCAGTTGTTCTTCTGAGATGTTATTTTTAGAGACTTGTTTTGAGTTGGATGTTCTTGAGTTGTTATCTTAGACACTTAGATTTTCTTCCTCTTATTTGTATTACATTGTGCTTTGATCTCTCTATCTATCTTTACTATTCTGTATCTGCCTTAGATGTGATTGAGACTGTTCTGTTATGTCACCTCCATTCGGAGTGTATATACTGTACAGGTACCTTTATTTGTTAGATGATTGACCTAGGACAGCGTTCTACCGCCGACACTGCGGCGTAGGCTGGGCGTTGTTACGTTCTCGTACCCTCACAGTGGGTGCGGGTCGTGACACGTGGCACCAAAGAGCAAGAGTTAAATGGTTGATGGAGACTATAATACCTCATATTTTCATATGGTAGTGTTAGTCCCGAGACAGATCAAAGACAGAAGAACATAGGCCAGAAATAGAGATTTCACGCAAAAACTCCTAGGAGATTTACTTCTCTGAACTGATGCTAAAGTTAATAGTCGAGACTTTAGATATCTCACGCAAACAAGTATGCTCTCCAAAGAACTCGAATCCAACGAAAAACATTCTCCAGTATATCTCGATTACAACTTATGAATATAACAAACCAACAGAACAAACTTTTCGTTCTTCTTTGCAATTGTAGTTGCAAACAGACAGAATAGATTACAACTTGCAGAAGATTAGTAGAAGAAGAAGATGAAACAACTCTTGCTGGGGTGATGAAGATCACCGCTGCTCAACGCAAGATTCGTCTCACACGATATGCTCCTAGGAACAAGCAAATTCTCGTAGGACTTTTGGAACGCTCGTTGTCACCTCCTTTCTCAACTCGCACGAACACCTTTCTGGACTCCAATGGCGGCAGCAGCAGAACTATCTTCGTCTCTCAATATTCGAAGTAAATATTCAAAGGGGCACGAAGAGAGTATTTATAGAGATGGGTGGAAACCCTAACCCTAATCCTGGCTGCCAACTAATTATGGAAAGATAGGAACAAATTAAGTTCAAATCCCACAAAACACCAATTTCAATTAATGATCCAATCTTTCCATAGTCGTTCATATCCCACAATCAGCGAAAACATACGCCAACCACTCTATCTATGCTTATGCGCCCAACAGCACAGCCAACCACGCTATCTACGCTTATGCGTCCAACAGCACAACCGCAGTTGCTCTTGCGTGCATAAGCCAGCAGTGTAGCAACCTACCCGCGTATGCGCGTAGTCTTGCAGCAGCGCATACGCGTATATACGTATTGCCATGTATAGCCTACACATAGCCCGTACATACACAACTGCATGCGCCCACTCATGCATCTGCGCATGCGCCCACTCATGCATCTGCGCATGCGCCAGCTCATGCAACTCACACATAAAACGAGTGCACGAGCACAACAAATGCGTACAAGCACCATGCAACGATGCTGACGTGCTAAGTGCAAACTGCGCCAACAAAGCATCACTTTACGCTCTTGAGCTCAAGTCCAAGTCGCTAAGCCCTTTGGGACTTAGCTCCTAAGGGAATTTTCTCATGAGAATGACAAAAAGCATAAATTCTTTCTTTGAGTAGTAATCCTTTTTTCTCCTAGGAAAACACCACCACATGTGCCCCACTACATCCCATGTGCACACCTCAACACAAACAAAGCATTATATTGAGATATCCACTTGGTGGTGTAGCCAATGTGGAAATTTCTTTACTAGTCGAAAGGTAGAAACATCAACAATCCCTAACATATCTTAATATATGTGTTGAATGTCCCCCACAACGATTGCCCATCATGCATTAGGATGTCGCATACGACTTGAATCTTTTCGTATGGAACAAATAACAGTACGATACAAGAATGGACTAAATCTTGAATTTTGCACCATAGCTACAATGCTTCCCACTCACATAATGACATCAGTTGTGCTTCCAGTTGCAAAGGTCATGTGCATGTCTGGTTTCGGTGTATGTATATTGGGTGTCTACAAGTTTACCCAGAAGAGACGGTCTGTATCTCTATCCATACACTCTAGGTGAATACTTTTAAAGAGTCATAACATGAAGCTTTGCGCTTCCTTGTAGTGCTATGCCACTATGACATGGCCAAAGCCGAGGCTATACCTCATCGTGGTGTCATACCATTGTAGCATGAGGATACCAGCCTCTTTGTAGTGACAGACTACCCAACATGAAGCCTTGCGCTTCTTTGCGATGTTACGTCGCTATGATATGGCTCGCGTAGCCGAGGCTTTGCATCTTTTACCTCTTGGTGGTGTCACACCACTGTAACATGAGGTCACCAGCCTCTTTGTCGTGCTGCATACCACTCTTCATTCTACAACATTAGGCTATATATCTATGTACGATGCTACGCTGCTATAACATGGCCCGAAACTGGGGCTTTACCCTCTTGAGGTACCTCATGTGGCGTCACCACACTGTAGTATTGAGTACTATGCTCCTTTGTAGTGTTGCGCTGCCCATGCTTCTTGTAAAGCACGTCGGATATTCAAATTGACCGAGAACTTATTAAGGCGTCTAAGTTATCCTTCCACGTGACTTATTCTACACAAAGAACAAATATTAGACAATAGTAGTTCTGGGTCCGTAACCCCTCAATATCTCAAATGGCTATCCACTGTTCCTGGTATTATCCCAATCAATGATCCTTCTTTGCACCAAAAGCTAAATGTCTAGTATATTTTTCTTTGAACTAATAGCATAAAACTTTATGATAGAATTACAAACACACAACATCAGAATGCCCTCAAGCCCATTTTTGTTGACTTGTTTTCGTCTAGCTGGCGCTTGAGACCTTTGGTGAATGGATCCGCCAGATTCTCCTAGCTCCGAACATTAATAACGATAATGACTCCACTTTTGATAAGATCATTCACTTCTCTGTACCTCAATCGCACAGTCCTCTTCTTACCATTGAAAAGATCATTTGATGCCAGGTTGTCGGAGTATATCAGTACCGTCAGAATCTTCACACCAACAAATGGAAGATTATACATGAGCTTCTGAAGCCATTCTGCTTCATCCGCTGCAGCCACCAGTGCGTAGAACTCAGATTCCATAGAGGAATAAGAGAGCATATTCTGCTTCTTCGACTTCTACGATATAGCAGCTCCATCCAAAGATGTATCCTCCTGTGGACCATTTGCTCTCTGTTTCTGAGCACCAGCTCGCATCATTGAAGCCTTCCACTACTGTCAGATAACCATTGTAGTGCAGTGCATACTTCTGAGTCCACTTGAGATATCTCATCACTCTCTTCATACCTTTTCAGTGCTACACACCTGGATTGCTCGTGAACTGACTTAGCATCTCCATGACGAAAGCTATGTCAGGCCTTAGGGAAGTTATAGCATACATTAAACTCCCGATGACGCTTGAGTTCTCCAACTGTCTGACTCTTTTTCTTAGATTTGGCTTTAGCTTCTTGTCATACTTATATGGAGTATCGATCCCTGGAAGATCCTGATATCCATAGCGGGTGAACATCTTCTTAATATAATGAGATTGTGACACCGCCACTTTAGTGTCCGTCCGGATGATCGTTTTCCCTAGGATAACAATAGCTTCCCCCAAGTCATGCATATTGAACGTATATTAGAGGAACTTCTTTGTCTCAGTGACACATGCTAAATCTGTACCCAATATCAGCATGTCGTCCACGTACAGGAAAACGACAACTCCTCTCCCATTAGCGAACTTTATGTACCCCTACTTGTCCGTCTCACTGACCCTGTAGCCGTTTGATCTTATGACTTTATCAAACTTCTCATGTCACATCTTGGGAGCTTGCTTCAGACCATATAATGATTGCACCAACTTGCAGACTTTTGTCTTCAAAGCTCTTGAAGACAAATCTTTCTAGTTGTTGCATGTAAATCTCTTCGGTCAACTCTCTATTCAGGAAGATTGTTTTAACATCCATCTGATAAATAACTAGCTTGTAAATTGCACTCAGAGCAATCAACATCCTGATGGTCATCATCTGCGCTACTAAAGAATGTGTCAGAGTAGTCGATCTCCTACTTCTAAGAAAACCCATGGCTGCTAGCCTTGTCTTAAACTTGTCAACTATTCCATCGGCCTTCATCTTCTTCTTGAAGATTTATTTGCATCCAATTGGTTTTTCTCCTTCAGGCAGATCGACCAACACCCAAGTATTATTAGAGGTTGTTGACTCATACTCATTATTAATAGCCTCCTTCCAGAAGACAGCATCTTTGGTCTTCATTGCCTCACCATACGTAAGCGAATTTGCCTCCATATGATATGTGACGAAATCATCTCCGAAGTCCTTCTATCTCCTAACTCACTTAGACCCAGGTTCTACAAGTTCTGGTTGGAATGTTGTCTCTGTAACAACTTCTTCTTGGACTACATCTTTATCTGGAGCAGTAGCCTCCTCTGTACCAATACTATTCTCCGGAATGTCCGTGAGAACAATTTTCTTGTGCCTTGCAAACTTATCTTTGTAAAATTCGGCGTCACGAGATTCGATGATGATTCAATCCAAATATATATATGGATATATATTTACATGCATCTAGTTGCATATATGGGTGAAAAAAAGATTTGAAGATTGATATCTATATATTTAGAGATATCCATATATGGAATTTTAAATATTTATGAATATATATTGGGAACTTAAATATATATGAATATATACTTGGATACTTAAAATATATAAGAGTACATAAATGGAAACTTGAAGATGGTATATCTATATACATATTATTGAATATATGAGATTGGAAAAGATTTGGTATAAATTTGATTTAAATATACAATATGGTATAAAAAAATAATTATATACCAATATTTATGAAATATGCCACAATTTAAATTGATACCACATATACGTGACATGGATATGGCTATGCCATCCATTTCATGATTAATACACTAATCATAATATATGACTGTACTAGCAATATCATGCTTCCTAGTCAATAATCATATTTAATCTTAAATATGACTAAGGCTAATTATTATATATTTAATTAGGTTTTAAAAATTAATAAATAATCCACAAAATATATTAATTAAAACAAGATATTAATTTAAAAAAAATTTGTGGTTTACAACCTCTGAGCATCACTCTTCTCAGCATAACCCAGGAAGATAGTCTTCGTAGTCCTCGTACCCAGCTTCTTAATCTTCAAGTCTGGAAGCTTGACATACACCAGACACCCCCACACTCGAATGACAATCAAGTTAGATCGAGATTTGAACCAAAGTTTATAAGCAGTAACATCGAAAGTTGTATACGACACTATTCAGAATAAAAGTAGCCGTAAGTGCAGCTTCTCCCTATAAGTAATTTGGAAGATCCGCAGTCAATAGCATTGAGTTCATCATTTCTGTCAACATTATGTTCTTTCTTTCTGCAACACCATTTGATTGAGGAGAATACGAAGCAGTTTTTTCGTTGACAATTTCATGTTCTTTGCAGAAAGATATGAATTCAAGAGACATATACTCTCCGCCTCGACCATTTCTGAGTCACTTGAGTTGTTATCCGATTTAACGTTCGACTTCAGCCTTGAAGTCCTTAAACTTCTCAAATGCTTCATCCTTTGACTTTAGCAGATAAACGAATGCGTACTTTGAGAAATCATCGATGAAAGTAATAAAGTACTTCTATACTTTGGTTTACCTATTTAAATAGTTTTCTGGTGATCTTCGTCTGCGCAAAACTTCACACTTCACTACCTTCTTACTCCCACATTTGGAGATAAGTCCTAGACAAGATATCTTGTTGATTCTTTTACAATGAACATGTCCTAGTCTGTTATGCCACAACTCAAGAGAATAACTAGAAAAAAGGACTGTATTAACATATTAGTCGAAGTTACAAGTTGAAGTTTGAACATGTCTTCAGTACAGAAAGTTTTTCCGAAATATGTTCCCTTATAGGATATAACCATCTGACCAACGTTGATGTCCATCCTCAAGCTTGCATTGCAGAGTAAACTTTCTGAGATCATGTTCTTGGCTATCACCGATACGTGCTTCACATCCTATGCTTTTGTCTTGACGACATTGAGGCATAACTTTTTTAGATCTTCAACAGATGGGTACTGAAGTCACTCTTCTACATGACAACGGTACCTGCCAACATTCATATATAATCTACCTTAGTAGAGAGAATCAGGACAACACAATCTATAGATCCTAGGCTTCAAAAGCTTAGGACGAGTATGAGTACGATTTCAGGAAGTTACAGATTTATAAAGATAGCAAACTCCAATTTAGGAGTCATCTCTGCATAACAAGTAGAGATATCAAGCAGGAGATTATAGTCGAGGCTCACAGTTTACAGTACTCGAATTATCTATAAGGTACAAAGATTTACTAGGATATCAGGTAGCACTTTTGGTGGAATGAAATGAAGATGGAGATATCACGGTTGTCTCAGTATGTTTGATTTGTCAACAAGTGATGACCGAGCACCAAGGACAACAAAGTTACTTCAGTCATTATCTATCCCGACATGGAAGTTGAAGCACATCAAGATAGATTTGTGACCGGTTTACCTAGATCCTAGTCTGATCGAGATACAGTCAAGGTGATAGAGGATTGGCTCACAAAGGTTTCTTACTTCCTTCTGTTCAAAATAGGACAATTTACATAGCATTTGATAGAGATGCATATTAGGCAGATTATCAGGCAGCACGACATCCCCATCAGCTTAGTGTCAAATAGAGTTATGGGCTTTATATCACACTTCTGGCAGAGTTTGCAACAGAGTTTGGACACCCGACCGAGAATTAACAATATATCATCCACATACGGACCGACAGTCACAGTTTACCATACCGACCTTAGTGGATATGCTACGACCATGCAAGTGGATTTTGGTAGATCTTGGAAAAATAACCTACATTTGGTTGAATTCTCCTATAACAATAGCTATTAAGAGAGTATCTAGATAGTTCCATTTGACAAAATATAAGAGAGAGTAGCGATCACCATTAGCATAGGCGATATTGGAGAGAAGAAAATGCTTGGGCTAGAGATAATCATGTTAACAGTAGAGAAGATCAAAGTGCGTCTTTGTGTAGCACATAACAGTAGAGATAATCAGGCAGATCAAAGAGCGTCTTCATGTAGCACATAATCGACATCATCATTAGGTAGATTCGTACATGAGGCCTCTTGATTTCATCGTCGGTAACCATGTATTCCTTCGAATTATGTCTACCTGTAGTTATCGTAAACAGGGTCAGGGAATCTTAGTCTGAGCTACATTGACCAGTTCGACATCCTCTCTCTTTTGCCTTCACTTTATGAGGTGCATTATGTGTTTCATGTATCTTAGTCGTATAGGAATATTCTAAATCTAAGCCACGTCCTCGACCACTCGAAGTTAGTCATTGAGGGACTGTTCATTTCCCAACTTATCCTATGAGGGACTGTTCATTTCCATTTGGACTGGAGGAAGAAGGTACTCAAGAATTGACTTATCAGCCTAGTTCTGTTTCTTGGGATCATTACTCATCGGGTGAGTCTAGTAGGAACCCGATGACGATATCAAAGCCAAATACCCATATGTGTTCGACTTTAAAGATAAATTCCTTCTTATACCTTCATATTTATTCTTTGGATGTTGTTTGATTATACTGAGACATGCTCCTCTGCAGGTACTTGCACTACCTCTAGTGCGTAATCCATGTTCTGAAGCGTAAGTCTGCCACAAGTGCATCTACGGTGCTAGAGAAGGTAGGTGGAAAAAGTTGTTGGAAGGTTAAAATAATGTTCGGACGCCAGTGTTGTGCTACCTTCTCGATTGTTGCTAGAGTCATCGTCTGAGAATTCTCTGTTCCTTGTTGTAGGATGTCGATCTATCGTTGTTGCATTTCCATTATCATTTGCATCATAATCATCATCGTAGCAATCAAGTGGCCCTTAGTAGCTTGCTGGGGTAGCGCAAATGTCTGTGATGATCTTATATGTGTCAGAGAAGCGTATATGTTGTTTCTTGGGAACAAGTCTCCATCTCTTTGAACAAGAAAGAGATAAAAAGATCAATAACAATTATAGGAATTCAACAGTAGGCGATAAGTGAACGATTTGTGAAAATCAAGAACAAACAAGATAAGTTCAACAAAACTTTTCAAATTCAACTTATGGATTGAGATCCTAAACTCCCAAAAAAAATCTTAGAAAGAGATGTGCATGGGCTGCGCAGAGCTCAATGGCGAGGGACCTACTGACAACGCGGTTATCAGAAAATTGGGGATTGTAGGTATCAGTATTTATACATATATCCGTGTGTATTATGTACTTCCTGTATCTATGTATCTTTTACCAATACCATAGACATTATTCTCGTATCGACATTATTCTCGTATCGTGTGTACACATATACTTCAAACTAACCAGTACAGCTAGCTTGTATTTCTTGCTTTGATTGGTTTTGTGATTTTCTGGATTTGTGTTCACTATATCGTACGAGCGTGTCGCTCATAGGATTGGTGAATTATAATAGGATGTAACGAACATATGCAACTAATAACATTTTTGAGTTTTTTTGGTATAATGACCTCACTTCTGGACTCTTGGACTTGTAAAGACCCCTAGCATAGCTAGAGATTGTACATATTTGCATGTAGAACGGACACCCAAAAAGTCTACGGTATACCATGTCGGCAATTTTGGCTCAACTCAGCATGTTGACTTGGCTACTTGAATACCTATTGTATATTTGTTCTAGTTTTGTAGCCCTAATTGGGTTGGGGGTTTGGATTACTGAGTAGGCAATTATTCCTTAGTTAGACAGCCAAGGGTATAACCCACAACCTTCCTACACTCTCTCCCTTCTCTCATTTCACTCTCTCACTTCTTATTTTTCTCTCTTCCTTGCTTCTTTTCTCCTGGTCCAGCTCTATGTGGTGGAGTTTGGCATGTGGCTACTAAACTCTGTCAACGCGATCTTGCTCGTGAAGGTAATGAAATTATCCATGAAGCTTGCAGCTGGAGCCCTGAACTAGCAGCTGCTTGTAAAGTATGGAAGGCGATCAAATTCGAATTCGAGCCAGTAGATAAGATAGATAAACAGAAAATATAAGAACTAAGTGCGCATAATTCAGTAATTTCTGTTTATTCTCCTAATTGATTGCAATTAAACTCGGCTCAATTCTTTTCCTAAAAAAGGATTTAGCCGAATAAAGAATGAGCATCATATACTGTAGCATATATATTTCATAACGAACAACTGCTTCAAATACAGTATCAGGAAGTACAGCTTGTGGAACTTCAATATCCACAGGCTTATTAGCTAAATGGCAATTGGCACATACAATTCGCCCCGTTGCTTCTCGTGGATTTTCATAACCTTGCTGCGCAAAAATGGGATATGCATTTGACAATTATATGTCTCACGATCAGGGATATTTGAGATTTTTTGCTTATATGAGTTTTTTTTAATATTTCTATATTGGGATTAGTTACTAGTTCCAATTTAATACAAATTTATATTTTTTGGGAACTTGTGGGAATGTGTTCGTATTTATTAATAGGTTTTTGGTTCACGCGACCCATTGCAGCAAGTGCTTGTCAAAAAGCTTTTGTAACCAACCGTATAGGAGATTTTGGTTTATTATTAGAAATTTTAGGTTTTTATTGGATAATTGGTAGTTTCGAATTTCAAGATTTGTTCGAAATAGTTAATAATTTGCTTCATAATAATGGAGTCAATTCTTTATTTGTTACTCTGTGTGCCTCTTTTTTATTCCTTGGTGCAGTTGCGAAATCCGCACAATTTTTCCTTCACATATGGTTACATGATGCTATGGAAGGACCTGCACCCATTTCGGCTCTGTTAGATAGGAAGAGATTTGATAAATACTGATAACTCTCGGATAGAGTATTAGAACGGAAAGGTCCATTAGATAATGAACTATTGGTGCTAAGCCATCTCTGGCGATGAATCAACAATTCGAAGTGCTTTTCTTGCGTATTCTTGATGAACCAGCGTTTATATATAGATATAAATGCAGGAAGATTTGTTTGGGAAGTAAGAATCCCCTTTAACATCTCTTCATCTGCAAAGAATTCTCGACGTGAAAACACAGAGAAAAAGGGATGATCTTTGAATATGAAAAAGAATGGACCCGTAGGGTCCCAAATAAATTGGCTTATTCGAAAAAACCCTTGTTCTTTAGAAGATCTATCTCGTGTCTGGTACTGCACGGTTCCACTCTGCAAGAACTCAGAATCATTCTCTTTAAGTTCATCCTCTTTATGATAAAGGATCCCCTTGCCCCGAAAGGACCCGGCCCAATAAGGAAATTTCAATTCAGTGGGCCTTTCGATACAATCAAATAGATTGCCACAAGGGCGCCATATTCTAGGAGCCCAAACTATGTGTCAGATGGAGAGATGTTAAAGGGGATTCTTACTTCCCAAACAAATCTTCCTGCATCTATATCTATATATAAACACTGGTTCATCAAGAATACGCAAGAAAAGCACTTCGAATTGTTGATTCATCGCCAGAGATGGCTTAGCACCAATAGTTCATTATCTAATGGACCTTTCCGTTCTAATACTCTATCCGAGAGTTATCAGTATTTATCAAATCTCTTCCTATCTAACGGAACGCTATTGTATCAAATGAAAAAGACATTGTTGAGAAATAAATGGCTTTTCCCGGATGAAATGAAACCGGGATTGACCGTTGATACACAGCCCCAACCATTCATTTTTATTATTAATATTTTATTTTATTTATTACCAGATTAATAAATAGAAAGTCAAAAGAAAGAATGAATCTACCCTTACCTTAGGAATTATGAAATCGCGTAAATGATTTTCCTGGTGTCTCATGGAAATTGTTTAGGACGCAAGAAAAAAATATTCTCTATGGTGTAACAAAATATCTCTCATTTCCAACTCGAATAGATTTTGCTAACGAGAAATTCGAACATAGGTGTGGGCTAAGTAAATCAATGGGTAGTCTTAATGCTATTGGACATACCAGTGGAAGTGAAGAACCCATTCTAAATGATACGGGGAAGAACATTCCTAGTTGGAGTGACGGTGGAAGTTATAGTTTCAGTAATGTTGATTATTTATTTGATATCAGGGACATTTGGAGTTTGATCTCTGATAACACTTTTTTAGTTAGGGATAGTTAGGGTAACAGCTATTCTGTCTATTTTGATATTGAAAATCAGATTTTTGAGATTGACAATGGTAACTTTTTTCTGAGTGAACTCGAAAGTGTTTTTTTCCCTTTTTTTAATAGTAGGTCTAAGAGTAACAATCATTACTATTATCATTCCATGTATGATACTCAATCCAGTTGGAATAATCACATTCATAGTTGCATTAATAGTTATCTTCGTTGTGAAGTCGGCATTAATAATTACATTTTTGTTGGTACCGACAATTACAGCGATAGTTACATTTATAGTTTCATTTGTACTGAAAGTAGGAATTTGAATCTAAGAACTAGTGGTAATGCCCGTGATTTCAATATAAGAGGAAGACTAATGATTTAGATATAAATAAAAAATACAGACATTTATGGATTCAATGCGAAAATTGTTGTGGATTAAATTATAAAAAAAAAATTAGGTCAAAAATAAATATTTGTGAACAGTGTGGATATCATTTGAAAATGAGTAGTTCAGATAGAATCGAACTTTTGATTGATCCGGGCACTTGGGTTTCAACTAGTAACTAATCCGTTAAACAAAACATTCCATTACCCGACAAGAGAGACTTTTCTTTTTAGTTACTTTTTATTTCAGTTCTATAAGAGGAGTATTCTAAGATTTATGATAAAGATCAGTTTCCCCGTTGGATTAGAATCTAATCAATCAGTTCCGCATTAAGTTAGGTAATTCCTACAAATTAATTAGAATAAAATAACTAAGTTTTTTTAGTCGATTTGTTGATGCATACTATGATCCATATTTGAGTCAAGTACTCTTTTGGTGTAACTGTTTTTCCTTAGTGTTTTCTTATTATACGATATAGTTACAAATCGACAGAATAGAATGTAGTTATAGAATTTTTAATTTCAAATCATATACATATTCTCTGTCTTAATAGATATCTTTCTTTAGATACTTTTTTAGATACTTAAAGTTAATAACCAAGTAATCAATTTTACCTAGTCATTCCTTTTGACTAACCAACAGTCACTTTTTTCATATTTTCCATATTTGATAAAAAAAGATAGTTCAGAATAATGAAAAATAGATTACGCATTGAATTTCTGATAGTAGATCCATAATAAAAAAAGTTTTTGTGAGTGTTCCAGAAGAAATGAAACAAAAGATACGGTAGAACTAGAACAGTTATTGTATGAGGTCTACCCAATGCTAGATGCAGAGGCGCATAATAGATCGATATGAACATCATGAGCTACCCCGTAATAAAATCAGTTGTTGCGGATACCTCCTTCTCGGTTCCTTCTTCCATAACCCGAGCTCGGAGAAGGAAGAGATAAGAGGCCCTATGGAGAATGTGGTCATAAATCCATAATAGAGTCCGAACACAACGACCGAATTTATTATCTTCATGCATAAGGATAATAGATTACCTAGTAGAAAAGATTTCAAAATCATCCTAGAGTAACTTTTATCTGTTGAGCGACGACCCTTCCACTCGTCACCGTCAGATCACTAAGGCCGACTTTCGTCCCTGCTCGACGGGTGGGTCTTGCAGTCAAGCTCCCTTATGCCTTTGCACTCGAGGGCCAATCTCCGTCCGGCCCGAGGAAACCTTTGCATGCCTCCGTTACCTTTTGGGAGGCCTACGCCCCATAGAAACTGTCTACCTGAGACTGTCCCTTGGCCCGTAGGTTCTGACACAAGGTTAGAATTCTAGCTCTTCCAGAGTGGTATCTCACTGATGGCTCGAGCCCCCCCGGAAGGAGGCCTTCTTCGCCTTCCACCTAAGCTGTGCAGGAAAGGCCCAAAGCCAATCTCAGGGAACAGTAAAGCTTCATAGGGTCTTTCTGTCTAGGTGTAGGTAGTCCGCATCTTCACAGACATGTCTATTTCACCAAGCCTCTCTCCGAGATAGTGCCCAGATCGTTACGGCTTTCGTGCGGGTCGGAACTTACCCGAATCATGTATGATGGAATCATCAAAGATTTGATCTTTTCTAACTCTGTCTGTAACTCACTAGAGGCTCGAAAAACAAAGAGAAGATGCATACGAACGAGATATACAGCAATAAGAAGAAGAAAAAGGATTGAATAGAGAAACTCCCGAGCATTTCTTGACCTCAGATGTACCCATATCGATGGAATGGGTGCCTCATTTATTTCGATAAATCATTTCTTCGGACAGAAGATTCTGTAAACACTTATCAGAGTCCATTGTGGAAGAATCTTGTGAGGAATTAGCCATGATATATCTGATCCATACATAATATCATGAAAAATAGATAAAAATTTTGGGCTGCTACTTAGTATCGGCAATGGGTCTGAAAAAGTATCTAAAATAGTGAAATTTAGATATGAAAGAAAAGAGGTGTCTTTAAAAACATTTCCTTTTTCATTCAAGTAGTGGATCTCTCCAAAGAAAAATGATTTAATTAAGAAATTATTGCTTTTACAAAAAATATCGATGTTTTTTCTGAAAAGGAGGTGATCCAGCCACACCTTCCAGTACGGCTACCTTGTTACGACTTTACTCCAGTCACTAGCCCCGCCTTCGGCATCCCCCTCCTTTGGTCATGGCCTTAAAGACATTTTAGAGGCTCATAAAGGTCCATTGCTTGAGGAAGAGTGTTACTAAAATGGAGACGAACCGGAATCACGTCCGATCTTGTTTCTTGATTGAGTAGAAAAGGGATATATGAAGTTCCCTTCCGCTAGTACTTGTTTAAGGAAAGTACACCTTGCTTGAAGGAGGCCTTGTGTCACTTGTGTTTCCTTCTATTTTATGTGAATTTTTGTTGTGATAATGAGCCACTAGGGCAATCTCCATTCTAGCGATTTCTCAATATCATATAGCTTTGAAGTTCTTGTTTTCAATGAATTTGATAGTGTCGGGATAATGGATTTTCAACCTTATTCTTGATTCCTAGCTATGCATGTTGTTATCTAATGGTTGTAGTTCTAAATAGGTATATTTTTTGACTTTTTCGTTTCTGGATGCAAGAAGTATTGGAGACGAAGGACATTAGGCTTGAGAAGGTCCATACGAATGACAATAGAGCAGACATACTAACCAAAATTACACGAAGCAGAAATTTGAGTTCTGCAAGAAAATCATCAAAATGGCGAGCTCCTGCACCTAGTGAGGAAGGGGGGAAACTGTTCAAAGAGAATCACTACTCTCTTTGAATTAAACCTAGTCGAAAACCTTATCCCCTTCTTTCTTGACTAAGTCATTAGAAATATTTCAAAGGTATCACATATACATGCATAAGAACCAACTAAAGTTAGGGCTTTGGATTCAACCTCTCTAAGGTGCCTAAAGTATAAAGTATAAATTGTTTGATTGAATGATTATTATTGCTTCTTATAATTATGATGAAATTTTCCATGAAAGTTAGTTCACTAAATTACATATGTTTTCATTAAAATCCATCTAATTTATGTTTTCATATTCCCCAATGATGTTGACATTCAAATTTCCTTAAACAACTTTGGGATTTTACTTTGGGACATATGAAATTGATTTAATACCAATATTGTCTGAATTATATCACAACTATATCTACAATAACTAATATTGGTAAGATGAGGTTGGCCTTCCACTAAATTACATATAATAATCAAAAAATATATGTGCAATCAAGAAAAGGGACCAAATCAACCAACCTTGTGTTGATACAGAGTGAGAGGGGGGAGGCAACCAAACGTGGGTAACCCCGGAAGTTGCAATGTCATCCACTTGTGTCTTCAAAAAGTTGTACCAACCCCCATCCTTCTTCCAGGACTCCCAGTTAAAACCCTGTAAATTTTACACCCATAATGTATTAAATAGAGAATATCTAAAGATGTAATAAATAAGAAAGTCATTCATTATCATGCTTTTCCATGTGACACAGAGATAAATACAATTTCCTAGCATAAATAAATGAGAAAGGCATTCATCTAAACTCAGTTACAGTATAAGACTAGAGAGCAAGGACACCCAAAAGTCGGTATTGTGAACATACCTCGTCATTTTGACACATGTAATACACTCAGCCACAACATGGACACACCAAAATAGTGTTGGGAACGAAATGTGGAAACCGTTCCCCCAAATCAAAGAGACTACGGGAGAACCGAAGTAAAGCGCATAAACCAATTTGTCAAAATCACAAAGAGCCAACAAACGCAGATACAACGATTTTTACGTGGAAAACCCTAACGGAAAAAAACCTTGGAACGAACTGAGTCCAACCCTGAAAAATTTTCACTAATGGAATAAGAAAATATAGACTCCTTACGGACTTTTCACCGATCCAAACGCTTTACCACAACCACTTGGAGGTGAAAACTAGATTACAGATTCTCGAAGAACAAAGATGACGAAAAGAATTATCTGAAACTATCTCCCCTTCGAAGTAGCCGTCAATCCCCTTTCTCTCTCCAAAAGTTGCAAAGCTTTGATATCCTCTAAGGTAGATTAGATTTGCATCTTTTAGGGTTTAGGAAAAACCAATATATAGCCCCTCAAATTCGTAGCCAATCTGGACCATTGATTTGACCCAACGGTGTATAAAATATTCCAGAACTCGTACATCTCCGACAAATATCGAATTCAGATCGAAGTCATGTTTTTCAGGCCAGAACAATTATGTCCCCAAGGTGACTGATTTTGGACTGAACTCGGTGGGGAATGAGTTCGAACCAAATTCCCTTATGTCTGGCAGAATCTCAAACTGCTCTGTACTCTGAATACTGCTCCAACACACAAGCTTCTCTGATACACGAATGGCGCTTGTTTCACTCCCCAATCTTCTCCGATACGGATGGCGCTCATCACATTCCGAGGTACTCTCCATATAGGTTGGGAACCCCACCCAAAACCAACAAATCTTTCCCTTTCCATCTAGGTGGAGGAGCTCGTTATACCGACGATCCTCTTGTATTACTCGAACTTCCCTCTGGGTAGAACTTTCGTGAGCATATATGCTCTATTGTCCTCCGTATGAACCTTCTCAAGCACCGCGTCCTTCACCTCAAGCATATCTCGTATCCAATTATACTGATTTATAATATTCTTAGACCAACTATGAAATGTCGGGTTCTTTCCAAGATGGACTGCACTCTGGTTATCGCAAAGCAAAACATACTGCTTTTGCTCAACCCTTATTTTCTGCAAAAATTTCTTCATCCACAGCAACCCCTTGCAGGTCTCCGTCGTTGCAATGAACTCTGCCTTTGTCGCATACAAGGCAACACATTTCTGCAACCGCGACTGCCACGAAACTACCCTACCAGCAAACATCATAACATAGTCCGAAGTTGATCTTCTTATGTCTACATCTCCAGCCATATCAGTATCAGTATAACCAACTGATAAAAACATAAAATGTCATATTTTTATTCCTTAATAATTACTCTTTTATGCTCTTTTGATGTCTAAAGGTACTTATTATATTTATATTTTGATCTAGAAGGCAATTGGAGACACTAAATGCAAAATGGAGCTAATTGGCAATTCTGGACAGTTTTGACACCTATTAGAAAAATGAGCATAATTCTCTCGTCCGAAGTTCAATTTAAGTGATTCAAAAAGATTTGGCTAGCTAAGACAGAGACCTACAACTTTCCTATTTTGAGTTTTCCAAGATTCTGGCTGCATCAAGGACGAAATGAGGCTTGAAGTTGGATCAACTATGCTGAAATAATGATCTCCTACTTAGTCTATGATTTAGTTTTATTTTTTGAGAAGTTGCAACTCTTAGGAGATTTGTGGGAGATATTGTAGGCTTCAAAAAACTAATTTGTAGTATATAAAGGGAGTAGAAATTAGGAGGAAAACAATACAACACACCACTGTTCTCATTCTTCTCCTACCTCTTTTGTGAAGTCCTATGAACATGTGTGGCTAAAGTCTTGCGAGTCAAAGGAAATGGAAGCCTCGGAATTAATAAAATTTGTGAGATCTAATTGTTTATATGTTTGATTTATGATTTGAGTATCAAATATTTTCTTATGCATTATTGCATGATTGTTTTGTTTAATTACTAGGAGGTATACTAGTTTATTATACCTGACAATCTACTGCTAAATTAGATATCGAATCCGTAATTATTTGATATCTCTAATTTATAAAGTAACCAAGATTTAATAAATTACTGCTTTGTATTATTAAATCTTAGGAGGAAACCATTCGATTAAATTAAATGCAACCGCTTGTGCTTTAGTTATTTTGCTTTATCGATCTCATTGAATTTAATACGCTACTAGATTAAACCTTTAGCGGTGGTATGGGGTTGTTTAGTAGTTAAGTGTAATTAGTTCGCTTGTTTCTAATTAATTATGGATAAAGGAGACAGAAAAATAATTCCAACAGTGAATATTTAAAGTATGAATCAATATATGTTTGCATCTATGATCAGTTTTAATATTCCGAAGGTGAATGTTGGCTTAAACCAATGTTTTGTTATTTTGATATTTTAATTCTTCTTGCATTGTTTTCATTATATTCAATTCCCTCCTATTCATTATTCATATCACAAAACTAAGTTAATTACTTTCCATAAAAACGATCCTTACTCACACTCCAAGGGTATAAGGTTTTATTTTTGGGTGCCTACGACAGCACGCCAAATGTTTTGTGCCTACAACTCGCTTCGACTCGTCACCACCAAATAAAACTTTCTAATCAGTAGTGTCCTAATGGTATCATAGAATCCACTTGACCACACTCTAATGTATCCTTCCTGGATTACAAAGATATCTACTAACCATGCTAACTGTGTGAACAATGTTTGGCCTTGTACATACCATGACATACATGAAACTTTCCACAATTGAAGCATACGGAACCTGCTCTATATCTTCTTTTTCGTCTTCAGTATAACCAACCAGCTTCAGCTCGTCACTACCAAATGAAACCTTCTAATCAGCACTGCCTTGAAGGTATCATAGAATTTATCTTTGGACTCATACGGTTTACCACGAGTCTGGCAACGTATAATGCAATCACAACCTCTAAACTTCATCGTCGAACTTTACTCCTATAAAGGATAACTGGTTAACCACGCCCTGGAACTCACTCAGGTGATCCGTAATGGACATATCATCTTTGTATCGCACACCATCATCATTCTGATTAGGAACAACTTGTTTACCCCGGTCTTGTTCGCGTAGAAAGATTCATCTTCTTCCAAAGTGTTTTTGCGCGCTTTATACCGAGAACGTGATTATATATGTTCTCGCCAACGAACTACCTGATATACCATACACCTATATATGCTTGAACTTCTAGTCCTCTTCAAATTTATCATTGAGCTTCTCAGAAGCAAATACCGAAAGATGCAGCTTCTTGATGAATTGCTTTTATCTTGCTCTACTATACTAGTAATTGGAACCGTTTAGGTTTACCATCTATACCGGCTTTGCGTCTATCTCTTCTCCTTGGCTTGATTGTCAACTTTGACACCAATTTTGAACCCAAAGCTCTGATACCACACTGTTGGTATCAGCAGAACCAAAAGTTTCGATACCAGTCTGTTGAGAACGAAACACGAAAACCGTTTCCCCGAACCAAAGAGACTGTGGGAGAAATAGAGTAAAGCGCAAAAACCAATTTACCAAATCGCAAAGAGCGAGCTAACACAGACAATGATTTTTACATGTAAAACTCTAACAAAAAAAAAACCACAGAACGATCGGAGTTCAACCCTGAAAAGTCTCCCTTATAGAATAGAAAGATACAAAATCCTTACAGACTTCTCACCAGTCCAAACGGATCACCACAACTACTTGGAAGATGAAAACTCGATTACAGACTCTCAAGACGAAGATGACAAGAAGAATTACCCGAAACTATTTCTCCTTCAAAATAGCCATTAATCCCCTTTCTCTCTCCAAATGTTGTTAAGCTTTAATCTCCTCTATGATATATTAGATCTGCATCTTTTAGGATTTAGGAAACACCTATATATTTTCCCTCAAAGTCGCAGCCAATCTGGACCATTGATTTGATCCAACGGTGCATAAAATATCCCATAACTCATACAGTCCCGACAAAATCGAATTCGGACCGAATTTAGGTTTTTCAGGCAGAACAGTTCTATCCCGAAAGGGATCGATTCGGACCGAGCTCGATGGAGACCGAGTTCGAACCAAATTCTCTTATGTCTTGCAGAATCTCCGACTGCTCTGTGCTCTGAATACTGCTCCCATATCCTGAGTTTCTCTGATACACGAATGGCGCTAGTCGCACTCCTCAAGCTTCTCCGACACACGGATGACGCTTGTCGCACTCCAGGGTATTCTCCACCAACAAATACATTAGGACACACAAAAACAATGTTGTATCCTTCTTGACTCATCAGAATTGTGTTGTGTCCTATAAATGTCCTTGCCACAAAGGTATGGGATAAATTGGAGGGTTTTCTTGGATGCATAAAGCTTAAACTGCACAAGCTTAAGGTAGATCTACCCACCATGCAACTAGCCATCTAGATTTTATGAGATAACACTCATGAATTTAACAACCTCAGTTAGGATACTAGGATTCTAACGTTCTAACTAGAAGGGTTGACGTACTGTCATTAAAAAGTTGTCAATTCTTTTTAACCTAGTTTGGAGACAGTTTTATAAAATAGAATTAGATTTCTTTGGAGTTTGAGACTTGAAACTGGAGTCTTCTACTTAAGGGGAGTTTAGAATAGTTGTTTTTTTTAATGTTTGTGAACATGAGTTTATTTTAGAGTTTTGTGTTTTGAGAATATGAGTAGAAAACATAAAATTACTATCCACAATTTCATTGATTACAAAATTCTACCAGCCGCATCCAAAAATTCGCAAAATCGTATGTCAAGTCAATATGAACTATTGCCATCAATCACAATTTTATGAAAAATCTCAACCCATTCAAATGGGCAAATCACCACTCCCAATTTTCATCAATCACAATTCCACAAAAACCCCAAAAATCCAATTATTCAAATATGCAAATCAACATTACATATTTTAATCAACCACAGTTTTAAATTGCAAAATATGCAAGTGTAAAGGAAAAAACTGAATTCGAGGTTGTATTTCATATTGAAAAGAAGGGAGGAGCCAAGTAAGAGAGAAGGAAATATATGGAAATTTTCAAAATTCCATGGATATTTTCTAGTAAAATAATTATGTGGAACAAATGTCTCATAACTTAAATGTAGTCCACAATTAATAAATTTTCATTATTTTAAACCGTGGTTTCAAATCTCCAAAGATTGGAGTTTAATCAACACTCCAAACGTTCCTAAACACACGGAAGTTAAATGATTTGGGGTTTGGAGGTTTAACTCCATTTAGTTTTATTTCAAAACTCATTTCCCAAATGCACACTAAAGGGTCTGTTTTTATTGAGGGGAAAAAAATAAGCAGAGTTAAGGGTCTGCTTGGATTGAGGGGGAAAAAATTGAGTAGAGTTAAGTGGGATTAAGTGAAGGGGAGTTAAGTAGGGGGGAGTAGAGACAATACATATAACCTTGCTTGGACTGGAGAGAGAGTTAAGTGGGGTGTGTTGCTTGGATTCAAGGTTTTGAGTGAGAGGAGGATTAATAAACATATTATAGTTACCAAAATATCCTTATTATGCATGTCATAAAATTAAATTTGATTGGAATTTTAATTAAAACTTGTCAAAATATCTTCACAAATAAAAAAGATACAGAGCAACATGTTAAAAGATGGAAAAATGTAGAAAACATTCATGATATTTTAAATGACAAATAAGAGATATTTATGACTTTTTGAGCAAAATCTCTCAATCCCCTCGTTAACCCTCCGATTTGGGAGGTTAAAAATAGACAAAAGATGGTTAAACAAACCCCATACTTAACCCTCTATAACCCCCCTTCTAAACTTCCATCCTCAAACCAAGCATGGTTTTTATTTTTCCTCACTTAATTTTCACTCACTTAACCCTCTTAACCATCAATCCAAGCACACCCTAAATTGGGTTAAGTGAGAGGAAATAGAGTCAATACATATTGTTGTAATTGATTGATGAGATGATTTCATTGATAGTCTTATAGGATTTATATAGCCTTTACATCATGGAATATCATGTGGCATATTCTGGCATCTCAAATATGTCCTCAGGATATTTCCATACTAAACATAACATATTTCCATACTAAATATAACATATTCCTATACTAAATATACCAACACTCCTCCTCAAGATTGGCGAAAGATATTCACCAAGTCCATCTTGTCACATCCTCTAATCATGCTCACAGAGCTAAGTCCCTTGGTCAGTCCGTCTGCTACATGATGCTTGGTTGGAACGTGGCCTAGCTCCAGTAGTCCACTAACCAACTTCTCCGTGATGAAGAACCTATCGATCTCGATGTGTTTGGTCCTGTCATGTTGTACTGGATTGTTGGCAATACTAATAGCTGACTGGTTGTCACACCACAGCTTCATCTTGGCTCCTTGATCCAACTTCAGCTCCACCACCATATTTTTCAACCAAAGCAGCTATGCAACTCCTAAGGCCATAGCTTTGTACTCCACTTCAGCTGTCGATCTGGCTACCATTGACTGCTTCTTACTCCTCTAAGAGACCAAGTTGCCTCATAAAAATATACAGTATCCCGAGGTAGACCTCTTGTCATCAGCACAACTAATCCAGTCAGAATCTCATTAGCCTTCAATGTCCATGTGATTATTCTCCTGAACATCAGTTCCTTCCTGGGGGCACCCTTTAAGTATCTCAGAATCTGGTATACTGCGTCCATATGACCCTTCCGTGGGTCATGCATGTAGCGGCTCACCACACTAACTACAAAGCATATATCTGGACGTGTGTGGCTCAAATAGATCAGCTTGTCCACCAGTCTCTGGTATCTGTCCCGGTCAACTGGTTCTCCAGCCTCAGCATTTAGCTTGAACCTCTGATCGATTGGCGTCGCTGCAGGTTTGCATCCCAACATCTCTGTCTCTGTGAGAAGGTCCAGTGCATACTTCCTCTGAGAGAGAACAATCCCCTCTACGTATCGAGTGATCTCAATCCCAAGGAAGTAGCGAAGAAGACCAAGGTCCTTCACCTCAAATTCCTTGCCAAGCTTTCCTTTGAGTCGGACGATTTCCTGCTCATCATCTCCCGTGATAATCATATCGTCAACATACACCGCAAGTATGGTGATGTGGCCTCCACTCCTTCTGTAGAATACAGTGTGATCAACATTGATCTGCTGATATTCTATCCCTATCATCGCTCTCCTGAATCTGTCAAACCACACTCGAGGAGACTGCTTCAGTCCATAGAGGGACTTCTTCAGTCTGCAGACCTTGCCTGCTATCTGATTTGTGCCAAATCCTGGTGGTATCTCCATATAAACCCCCTCCACTAAATCTCTGTGAAGAAATGCATTCTTCACGTCCAGTTGGTGTAGCTTCCATCCACCATTCGCTGCCAAAGAGATCAGGGTCCTGATAGTGCTCATCTTTACAACTGGTGCAAAGGTCTCGTCATAGTCGATGACGTATGTCTGACTGTATCCTTTCGCCACTAGTCAAACTTTGTAGCGCTCAACCTGTCCATCTGGGTTCTACTTCACGGTAAATACCCACTTGCATCCGACTGCTCTCTTCCCCTCCGGCAGTTTCCCCAGCTCCCAAGTGTGATTCTTCTCAAGAGCTCCTAACTCCTCATGCATTATCGCTTTCTACTTTGGATCATTCTTGGCAACCTGGCAATTGTTAGGTACAGTAATACTATCCAAAGATGCTATAAATGCTCCATGTGAAGAAGAGATATGGTCATAAGAAACAAACTGAGCAAGATCCCAACCATATATGTCCGGGAGATTTTCCCGTATTGCTGCGAGTGGTCCTTCGTACAGATAGTGGTGTGGGAGGAGTAGGAGGAATGATATCACCTGAAGGGGATGGTGGTATAGGTGTCTCAGGAGTTGGGACGAACACAGGCAAGGGACTTGGCACTGTAGGTACTGGTCCTGCAGTTTGCTTCTCCCTCCTGCTGTAGGTAAGTAACTCCCCCTGAGCGTAGGCCTAACACTTCTCATCTCCTCCCCCTGTTTTGCTTCACCTTCATGTTCCTCCTCAACCGTGCCTCCATGCTAAACTTCCAAATCAGTCTCCACCAGGTTCTCCATCTCCCCCTCTCGCCTTATACTGGTAGTATTAGGCGTGTTGTGTGAAGTTCCCTCCTTGCGGTAGTATGGCTCATGCTCCCGGAAGTGGACATACATACTAACAAACTTCTTCTTCTCTACTGGACTCCAGCATATATACCTCTTCTGAGTTGCTGAGTAGCCCACGAAGATGCACTTGACCGCTCTGGGGTCAAATTTTCCAACTGATGGTCTGTTGTCCTTCACAAAACACACACACACCCGAACACCTTCAGTGGAAGTATCCCACTATTATTGCATTATAATACTTCATATGGGGACTTCCATCCCAGGACTTTCGAAGGCATCATGTTGATGAGTTGAGCTGCTGTTAGCACTACATGTCCCCACAGAATTTGTGGGATATTCATGTCGATCATCATACTTCTTGCGGCCTCCAGAAGGTGTCGATTCTTCCTTTCTGCTACTCCATTTTGTGCTGGTGTGTATGCACAGGTGGTCTGAGGCTGGATCCCGTGTGCTGACAAGTATTCTGCAAGCGTCCTATTGGTATACTCCGTTCCATTGTCAGACCTCAGTATCTTCACAATTGCATTGTACTGAGTCTAGACATGCTTATGAAAATCCCAAAAACAAGCAGGTATATCACTCTTATTTTTTATCAAATACAACCAGGTGACACGAGAGGCATAATCAATAAAGGAAACAAAATACTTATACCCATTCATAGTGTTAATAGTACATGGACCCCAAATATCGAAATGTACTACCTCAAAAGCAATAAAGCTCCTATGATCCGTACCAACATATGAGCTTCTAGTAAGTTTTTCTAACTCGCATGCATCACATACTAATTTCTTTTTATCTATTTTTGAATAAATTTCTGGATATAACTTAATTAAAGTATCAAAGGAAGAATGTCCCATCCTCCTATGATGAAGTATCAAAGTCTCCTCAGTCCTCTGTTGCAGTTCTCTCATTCCAGCCTTCTCTGTCATAGATACCAGTGCTGAGTCCAGTCCTTCTCGATCTAGGTACCACAGTCCCTCATGCCAAGTGCCAGTCCCAAGTCTTTTGATGCGAGCGCACCTGACGCCGCACCTTCCTCGGGTGGTGGAGGCGTCATCACGTACGCACGTCGCAGGAGACGCGGAGGAGCTGTTTAGGTATTTTATTTACTTTATTTTATTTTAGTCATGGAGGGTTATTTTGGTCTTTCACCACAAATAACCCTCCTCTTTGCTTTTTCTATATATATTAGGTCTAGCCGTCTTTTATGACTTATGCTTGTATTGAGAATAAATTCTCAAGCGTCATTCAGAAGGATTTAAACTTTGTCCGTCCATCAAAGTTGGGAGTTTGCTTTTCTCTAATACAGATCGTTCTTTTCCTTCTATTTCTATTTTTCTATAAATTATTTGTGAATCGATCTGGTCGATTCACATCAATTGGTATAAGAGCTCTCTACGAATCCATGGCACACGGGACGAGGAACACGATCGAGGAGAAGATCCAAGGTCTTCGTAAGGATCTCAATCTCGAGATCGAGGGTTTGAAGGCAGCAATCAAAGATCAAGCGTCCATGCAGGAGGAACTTCAAACCGAGGTGCGGAGCATGCGGAAGAAGATGACAACGATTCCGACAATGATGACAATATTGCAAGACATCTCCAAGAAGATGACCGGCGCCGAATCGACGAGCCAACCGGAGGCGGCAGCAGCCCAAACCCTAGACAGCCGCCTAGGGTTTGCTCCGACAAACCTCGGCGAAACCGAGGATCCCAGCATTACGACCGCCGTCGATCACCAGGATCCAGGCGGGCCGGCGCCGGCGAGAGGAGGCCGCTGGCCGGTCGCGGACGCGAGCCAGGGCCGCTGGTCGGTCGTCGTCGACCGCCAGGACCGCTGGCCGGTCACGACCGACGCCACCCGAAGCCCAGACGGGTCGGCGCCGGCGGGAGGAGGCCGCTGGCCGGCCGCGGACGCGAGCCAGGGTCGATGGCCGATCGCCGCCGACCGCTAGGGCCGCTGGCCGGTAACGGCCGACTGCCAGGACCGCTGGCCGGTCGCTGCCGACCGCCAGGGCCGCTGGCCGGTCGCTGCCGACCGCCAGGGCCGCTGGCCGGTCGCCGCCGATTACCCGGGCCACGGCGGGCCCCCGCCTCCTGTGGGGGGTGTCCTAGGACCGGCCGCCGACGAGTGGGGGGAGGCCAGCGGCACAGCACTCCCTCCGGGGGGTGCCCTATGGCAGCCAACCCTCCACGGGGGTCGGACAGGGGGAACAGAGCCCCCGGGAGGGGCAGGGACCGTGGGAGGCACTTTCGGAGGCAGCAATTTCTATGGAGGAACGGTAGCTCCCGCTCACTTTCAGGAGCGGCATGGAGGAGGTGACGGAGTTCCGTACGAGACCCACCGGCGAGACAAAGGCCGGTGGGGAGGAGGTCGAGCCAGAGATGACATACAGCAGGGAGACCTTAACACTGACCGACGGCTTAAGAAGCTGAAGCTACCTACGTTTGAGGGTGCGGCTCCGGACGAGTGGATCTTTCGGGCAGAGCGCTACTTCGAGGTCATGGAGTTGACTGAGGCGGAGGTACTCAGATGCATCGGGATCTACTTCGAGGGCCAGGCCCTGGCGTGGTACCGGTGGAGGTCGACGAGGACCCCATTCCGCAGCTGGGAGGAGTTGACTGCATACCTTTTGGACCGATTCCAGGAGACGGCCGGGGGAGACTTCTACGAACAGTGGTCTTCTCTGCACCAGGAGGGAACGGTTCGGGATTTCGTAGCGAGGTTTGAACTGTTATCCGGACGTGTCAGAGGGGTGTCAGATGAGCTGCAGATCGGGATGTTTATGAAGGGCTTGAAGCCCTCCATACGAGCGGAGCTCCGGTTGCAGAGTCCGCAGTGCTTAGAGGATCTGTTCCGCCTGGCTCATAAGGCAGAGGAGAAATTAACAGAGGAGAGACGTCTTAAGGCGCTTGGGGAGCATCGGGGCAGCACAGTCAGACGGGCCCAGTACTTCCACGACCAGCAGCGGAGGCTCAGACACCAGTACCACCTAGACCCGCAGGCGGGACAGGGGGCTCCATAGTACCGGGGAGGCGCCTGTCGGATGCTGACATGAAGCCGAAAAGAGCAGCTGGCTTGTGCTTCAGATGCGACGAGAGGTTCACTCCCGGTCATCGATGTGCGAGCAAGTTGCTGCAGATCGTGATCTTGCCCGACGAGGAGGAGGATCCGACGGAGGAAGAGGCCGCTATAGCAGCAGATGCTGGGGAGGAGCAGGATCATGTGCACATGGATGTTGCGGAGGTGACCCTCAACTCCGTGGTAGGGTTCACTTCGAACCACACCATGAAGTTGGCGAGAACGTTGGGAGAGCAGATGGTGACGGTGCTGATCGACAGTGGGGCAACCCACAACTTCATCTCTCAGAGACTGGTCGAGCTGCTTGGCCTATAGTTGAGTACGGCGGAGAAGTTCACGGTGTTGCTGGGTACCGGGAAGATGGAGGAGAGCAAGGGCCTATGCAAGGGGGTGTCTCTCTCACTGCAGGGATATCAGCTGGCGGAGGACTTCTTACCATTGGAGCTGGGCAACGTCGATATCATATTGGGGGTCCAGTGGCTGAAGAAGCTCGGGGAGATGAAGGTGAACTGGAAACTTCTACGGATGGAGTTCCTGGAGGAAGGCGAGACGGTGGTGCTGAGGGGGGACCCGACTCTCTGTTTCTCGGTAGTGGCCCTCAAGGCCATTACGCGAGCATTGCGGACGGGAGGAGAGGGGTACCTAGTAGAGTTTCAGGGATTTTCGGTTGAGGGTGAGACACAGGAAGAGACCCCTGAGGAGGTGAGGGCGCTGTCATGACCTATATGGCGGGACTGGGAGCCGATATTGCAGGAGGCTAAGCATGACGCAGGGTTGCAGCACATACGGCAGCAGATAGAGAGCGGCAATGACGGTCCAGCGGGCTATACTGTGGTGGGTCGCCGACTGCTCTATCAGGAGAGGATGGTGCTACCGAGGACTTCGACATTCTATCCAGTATTGTTCCAGGAGTTCCATAGCTCCACGACGAGAGGACACTCGGGAGTTCAGCAGACCTATCAGAGGATGTCCAGAGAGGTATTTTGGCCAGGGATGCAGAGATGCACCGCACGACTGGTCGCCGCGTGTGACGTCTGCCAACGTCACAAGTACATGGCTATGGCACCAGCAGGATTATTGCAGCCGCTGACTCTACCAGAGAGAGTTTGGGAGGACATCACCATAGACTTCATCGACGGGCTACCACGTTCAGAGGGGTACACGGTGATCATGGTGGTGGTGGACAGGCTGAGTAAGTATGCTCACTTCATTACTTTGAAGCATCCTTACACAGCTGTTACAGTAGCGACGGCTTTCTTGAGGGAGGTTATACGGCGACATGGGGTACCAGCTTCCATTGTCTCCGACAGGGACAAGGTATTCATGAGTCTCTTTTGGAGGGAGCTGTTTAGGGTACAGGGTACGGTCCTGAAGAGGAGTACCGCTTACCATCCCCAGACGGACGGCCAGACGGAGGTCGTTAACCACAGCGTGGAGACTTATCTGCGGTGCTTCGCCTCTGATTCTCCCCGGCAGTAGCACAGATGTTTGGCATAGGCAGAGTACTGGTACAACACTTTGTACCACTCGAGGGCGGGAACGACCCCTTTCAGGGTGTTGTACGGACGAGACCCTCCTCCTTTAGTCCGATTTGGAAACACTCAGACACCAGTGGGGCATGTGGAGGAGTAAATAGAGGCGAGGGATGGGATATTAGAGGAGTTGCAGAAGCATTTGTTGCGAGCACAGCAGGTGATGCGGGCTCAGGCGGACAGGCATAGACGGGACGTAAGCTTCCAGGTGGGAGATATGATTTATCTCAAGCTACGTCCCTACAGGCAGAGGTCGATGGCGAGGAGGCAGAACGAAAAGCTGGCGGCTCGTTACTTTGGTCCATATCAGGTGGAGGCCAGGATCGGACAGGTGGCATATAGGTTGAGGCTACCGATAACTTTGGCGATTCACCCCGTTTTCTACGTATCTCAGCTGAGGAAGGCGGTCGGGGATCATGCGGTGTCGCCTACTCTTCCTCCTACACTCACGGAGGATATGGAGGTGCAGTTGGAGCATTTGGAGGTACGGGCAGTTCGACAGGGACCAGGACAGACGAGGGAGGTTCTGACTCATTGGATGGGACTACCAGACTGCGACGCGACTTGGGTGGACTATGCGAGATTCCAGACACAGTTTTCGGATTTCCATCTTGAGGACAAGGTGGCTCTTTTAGGGGGGGTATTGATGCGAGCGCACCTGGCGCCGCACCTTCCTCGGGTGGTGGAGGCGTCATCACGTACGCACGTCGCAGGAGACGCGGAGGAGCCGTTTAGGCATTTTATTTACTTTATTTTATTTTAGTCATGGAGGGTTATTTTGGTCTTTCACCACAAATAACCCTCCTCTTTGCTTTTTATATATATATTAGGTCTAGCCGTCTTTTATGGCTTATGCTTGTATTGAGAAGAAACTCTCAAGCGTCATTCAGAATGATTTAGACTTTGTCCGTCCATCAAAATTGGGAGTTTGTTCTTTTCTCTAATAAAGATCGTTCTTTTCCTTCTATTTCTATTTTTCTATAAATTATTTGTGAATCGATCTGGTCGATTCACATCAACTTTGTCCCGTCCTTTTCTCCTGGAAGATCACCTTAGGAATATCAAAAGAAATAATGCATTTAAGTTAGAGAATTATAGAACTAATAGACAAGAGACTGACTGAAAAGGATGGAGCATGTAAAACATTGGATAATCTTATTGAACCTGTAAAATTAACAGTACCCTTACCGACCACTGGCTGGAAAGTTCTATCTACTGTCTGAATGTTGTCTGCTGATGCTAGGTGAGTGTAAGAAGAAAACTCACTAGCATTTTCCGTCACATGTCGAGATGCTCCCGAGTCGATAATTCAGTATGACGTTTTAAGCGAAGACATAGATGCAAGAGCAAGTGACTCGTCAGTACCTTCTGATGTTTGGGCATACATAGCGGCGTTGCCCCCAACAAAGAATGAGGTGGATGCCTCCTCTGTTCCACTCCTCCTGTCTCCCTCGGTTGACGCTCTCTGCTTCCTCTCCAACAGGTCCAACAGTGCCTGATCCTTCTCAATATAAGTTCCTCCATTCCCTTCTGCTACCAGCAGATTTGCCCGATAACCTCCTCGGCCGCCTCGTCAACCCCCTCGACCACGACCATGTCCTCCAATATATCCTCGTCCACCGAACTGTCCATGTCCACCACCTGAGTCTCCCTCCCTAGGTGGTTTGGTACAAGAATACCGATGATGGCCCATCTCCCTGCAGTTGTAGCACTGCCGATTGTGCTGCCAGGGTTCTCCCTTGGACACTGTGTTGCCCGAGCTGGTAACCGCTAGTACTGATTTTGCTTCGGAGGGACCAACTGTCCCCGCCTGCAGTCTGATGCGTGTCTCCTCCTGGATCATGGCCGAGATAGCCTCTTCAAGACTAGGGATCTCTGGTTGGGCGAGAACTAAGGCCGTCCTCTGTGTGAATGTTGCAGTCAGCCCTTTGACGAATTTTATCGTCCTCTCCTGCAGACACACGTCTCTCCTTACACTTCGGATCCCCGCAGCTCGCCCGTTTTGAGGAGTGATCATAATCAAACCACAGACGCTCCAACTCCGTGGCATACTCCTGCACCGTCTTTTCTTTCTGTACGGTGTCGTCGATCTCCCTCTATATCTGGAAGATCCGTAAGTTGTTTCCCACACCATCATAGGTCCTCCTCAATTTCTCCCACATATCCTTCACCATCACAATGCCATCTACTGTGGCGGCAATAGACTGGACTAAGGAGTTGAGAAGCCAGATGTAGATTACCATATGAGTGGACTTCCACTCATCGCGCCCTGTCGAGCCCTCGTCCGACTCTGTCTTATCGTCCGTCAGGAACCCCTCCAGGTTCTTTCATGCGAGGTTTCTTCTCACCCGCCGTGACCAACTCAAATAGGTGGCTGGTCCATCCAGCTTCAGATCGATGGAGGGAAGCTCTAACTTTGGCGACGTTCGTGCCGTGTTCTCACTAGCCGACATCTTCATCAACTTCATCAACGTCGCGACCTCTGCAGAATCCAGCTTCTTGATAATCTCCTCCATCGATGCTCCTCCTCTCTGATCACGTCACTTCCGCTCCATGACTCACGCTTGTCCTCGTCGTCCGTTTCTAGATCCGAATATGTCTGTTTTCATCAAATCTAGGTATCGGTGTCCTCTTTCGGAATGATCCGAACAATGGCAACAAAGGTGCCGTTGTATGCAGCAAGAGGGTGGGGCAGTGCGCACGTGGGGGAGCGATCGGCGCTCGTACCACCGTGGCAGCAGTAGCAGTAGCAGCCGCGCAGAAAAGGGGGGACTGCTGCGACCGCGGGGAAAAGGGAGGTTGCTTCGGGTTAGGGTTTTGGTGGTGGGGAGAGAGAAAGTGGAGGGGAAAGGTTAGGGTTTGGTGGCGGCTAGGGTTTGTGGAAAGGTGGCTCTGATACTATGTTGTAATTGATTGATGAGATGAATTCATTGATAGTCTCATAGACTTTATATAGCTTTTACATCATAGAATATCCAATGGAATATCCTGTGGCATATTCTGGCATCCCAAATATTTTCTCAGGATATTCCTATACTAAACATAACATATTCCCATACTAAATATAACATATTCCTATGCTAAATATACCAACACATATTACCTTCTTGGATTAGAGTGAGAGTTAAATGTGGTTGTTTAATAACTCTTACTTAGATTGGAGGTTTTGAGAGAGAGGAGGGTTAATAAAAAAATACAATAGTTACCAAAATATAATTATTACATATGTTATAAAGTTAAATTTGATTGAAATTTTAATTAGAACTTGTCAAATTATCTTCACAAATGAGCAGGCTACTAAACAACATGTTGAAAGCAGGAAAATGGAGAAAAAATTATAATATTTTAGAGGACAAATAAGGAATATTTATAACTTTTTAAACAAAACTCTTCAATCCTCCTCGTTAACCCTCAGATTTGAGGATTAAAAAAATAGACAAAAAAGGTTAAACAAACCATTTACAACCCCCTTCCTAAACCCCCACCCTCAAACCAAGCATGTTTTTTTTGCAATAAGCATGGTTTCTATTTTTCCTCACTTAACTTACCCTCACTTGACTCTCTTAACCCTCAATCCAAGCAGATCCTTAGGGTCTTCTTGGTAATGGTGTTTTCACCGATTTTGGGGTATTTTTAACCGACCGTTTATGAAAACCTTTTCTTGTTAATTTTTTTAAGGCATTGGTTTTTGTCGGCTTAAAAATCTCCCAAAACTGATGTAATGTAATTTTTGGTGGTTTTATAAACACCCTAATCGGTGGATTTTAAGGGATTTTATTATTTTATTCCGCTTATATCCTCACCAAAAATATATAATTATAATTACTAATACCCTACCCTATTTTTTCTTTTTTATTTGTGTTTCTCTTCTACTTCTTCCAAACTAGGCTACTTTTTCTAGTAAATTTTTAAAATCTTTCTCTTGATGCGGAATAGATGTAAATTAAAAAAAATCAGCAAATTAAATTGGATTAGAGCAAGCCTTACTTAACTCTTTGCTAATTAACAAATAATTTCTAGGTTGTCCAAATTAATGAATATATTAGGCAAAAGATCATAACTAGCATGCAAACCATTAGAATTTCACAAGCAATTGAATCGAGTTACCACTAAATTCGAATAGTTCTCTATTTAATAAATAGGTTGATAACTACAAATCCTATTTTCTTTAATTTTTATAGAAGCACTCAAATTAAAGGTGGATCAGCAGTTTATTGATAGTATATTGGATAATAGATGCGGTAATCATACTTACCTGATTTGGAATGAAGAGAGAGACTGGAATCGGGATGTTGAGGGGAAGGGACACCGCTGCTGCTCTAGGCTGCTTCTGCTCCTGCTCCCGTGCTACTGCTGCTGCTGCCACTGCTTCTATTAATGCTGCTACTGCAGCTGAACTACTGCTGCTGCTATTGCTGCTGCTACTGTTGCTGCTACCGGTGCGTCTGCTACTGCTGCTGCTACCGCTTCGGCTGCTACTGCTACTGCTGCTTGGAAGGAGGGTAGGAGGTCGGGAGAGGTTTAGGAGAGGAAGGAGGAGGGGGCTATCTCAGCCATATAGATAGTACAATTCAGAAATTCTTTTCTTTTCATTCATTCATTCATTGATTTCCTAAAAACATTTAGCCCATCTGAGGATGCGTGTGGTCGTAAGCAGGCGGTGGCGCCTACGTCTGCGGTGGGGTCGAGGCCGGTGGTTGTTTCCGAGAGATTGGCTGGTGCGGTCGTTTCTCCTGCTGTTGCGTCTGAGGAGGGGGTTCCGACGGTCGTTAGCAGGGCCAGCAGGGGACGACGGCGGCGTAGATCAAGGCGCGAGAAGGGCAAGGGGTTACGGCAGTAGTGGAGGCGTGTTCAGGGGCGTGATTCTAGCATTGAATCCTCGCAACTTATTTTGAGGCGTAATGTAGATAATCGTGCGTGTTCTGCTCCTCCTAATTGGCACGTGGGGGAATCTTCCTTGAGTGGGCTGGATTTATGGCGAGATGTTGTACGTCCCATGCAGGTGGGACGTAGCGCCCCGGGGTCTTGTTTAGATGGTCAGCTGGGTCCTGCTCGGGGCGTTCCTCCGGTCGCTCTACCGGACCTCCCGATTATTATCCACAGCCAGTTGGGACAGGGTGTCCTGGCGTCTTGCTCGGATGCTGAGGAGCGTAGCTTGGTGGTTTGGGAGGAGCCCATTCCGGCCCAGCCTTTGGCCTGGGCAGATGAACCTTCGCAGAGTGATGATGCGGTTTCTTTACCTGATGATAGTACCTCCATTGTTTCATTGGCGGCACGTGAAGATGAGTGGCAGATGGTGCCTTTCAAGAAGGCGCCTGGGCGGAGAAGGAGGGCGATGGCGACTCAGTCGGACCGGCTCCTTCGGTCACATGCTTCCCGGGATAGGCGGGCCCTCTCGAGGGTCGATGGTTAAATTCCTCATATGGAATGTTCGAGGGACGGCGAACAGAGCGACTCTTTTCCGTCTCAGGTCTTTGTGTCGGACCCATTCCATTCAGGTGCTTGCCCTTATAGAGCCAAAGGTGATCTCCTCTAAGCTTCTCTCCTATCAACTGCGGCTGGGCTTTGCTGATAGTTTTTCTAATGATAAGGGTAATATTTGGTTATTCTCTAAACCTGGCATTGGGCTTAATCTTATTGAGTCCTGTGATCAGGCCCTTTCCGTTCAGCTTACTATTAGTTGCTTTTCGGATCCGGTGCGGTTGTCTGTTGTCCATGGTGCAGGGACCCGGCTACGTAGGAGGCGTTTATGGCGGCACCTTCTTGATGTTCAAGCAAGGGAGCCTACCCTACCTTGGGCAGTGGGCGGGGATTTCAATATCATTGCCTCCCCGGAAGAAAAGTTTGGGGGTTTGCCCCCTGACTCAGTTGCTATGGCGGAGTTCTTGGATTTTCAGCTGGCGGCTGGCCTTTCGGATGTTGGTTTCAGAGGAAATTCATTCACTTGGGTGAATGGGCAGTCGGGTGACAATCGGCAAGGATCTCGGCTGGATAGGGTTCTTGCTACTAGGAGTTGGCTTGATGGTGCTTCTCTTTCATGTGACCATCTCAACCGGGCGGAGTCTGACCATGCCCCCCTTCTCATCTCCTGCTTGCCGGTTTCGTCTTTTCAGCGCCGGGGGTTCAGATATCTGGATTTCTGGGCGTCTCACCCGGATTTTCTGTCGGTGGTTGCCCGGGCGTGGGAGTCTTCGTGGCATTCTGATGCCCTCGAGCGTCTGGGTATGCGCCTTCGGACGGTTGGGCAGGTTTTATCTGGATGGAGTAGAGCTACTTTTGGTGATGTCTTCCAGGAGGTCAAGCAGGCGGAGGACGCTGCTCTTGAAGCTGAAGCTGCTTATGACCGATTTCCGTCTGAGCGAGGAAGAGCTTCCTGGATGGAGAAGGTGGCCAAGTTGAAGCACAGGGTTCAGATTGAGGAGTCCTTTTGGAAACAGAAGGCAAGACTCAAATGGGACTTGGAGGGCGATAAGAATTTCCGCTTTTTCCATGCTTGCATCCGTAGTCGACAGAGGAAGGCGGCTATTCTGAAGATTATTCGGGCTGATGGTTCGGAAACGGGCTCGGAAGCTGAGGTTGCGTTGGAAGCTACTGCTTACTTTTCTTCCTTATTTCGGGTCGAGCCCACCCAGGACGATGATGCTTTTCTGGATGTCATTCCTCACCTGGTCTCTACGGAGGATAATTCAGGCCTTGTCCGGATCCCCGACAGATCGGAATTATTGGAGGCTGTTCGAGGCATGGACCCGGAGAGCGGTGCTGGTCCAGATGGTTTCTCCGGGAGGTTCTTCTCTTCTTGCTGGGATATTGTTGCTGCGGATGTGGAGGAAGCTGTGGGCCTTTTCTTCTCTGGGGCCCATCTTCCGGAGTCTATCTCTGACACCTTGTTTTTCCTTATTCCTAAAGTCGAGCACCCGAGGACGCTTTCTGATTTTCGCCCGATTAGCCTTTGCAATTTTTGTAATAAGATTATCTCAAAGGTTATTGCTTGCAGGTTGAGGTATATTTTGCCTAAAATTATCTCTCCAGAGCATAGTGCATTTGTGAATGGGCGTGAGATTGTGGATAACATTATTATCGCTCAGGAGATGGTGGCGTCTATGAAGGAGCACAATCATGGAGGCAATGTTGCTATCAAACTTGATATGCAGAAGGCTTATGACAGAGTTAACTGGCGATTCCTCATTCGGGTTCTTCGGCGCTTCGGATTTTGTGAGGTCTTTTGTGACATTATTTACCGCTTGTTGGCTGACGTTCGGTTTGCGGTTCTGCTCAATGGTGCTCCCACTGATTACTTCCCGGCGTCGAGAGGTGTTCGTCAGGGGGATCCCCTCTCCCCAGCTCTTTTTATTATTGCTGCAGAAGTATTATCCAGGAACCTTAAAATTCTGGGTGATACTAATCGGCGGTCATCTTATCACACTCCGATTGGGGGGCCGAGGATTTCTCATCTCGCTTATGCCGACGATGTTCTCATTTTTACTTCCGGCGACATTGGTGGTTTGCGGGCCTTGCAGCAGGTCCTCCTTCGCTATGAGGCGGTGTCGGGCCAGAAGATTAATTTCTCTAAATCTGCTCTTTACACCGCTTCGCCGTTGGAAGAGTCTCGTGCGAGGACTATCTCGGCTCTATTTGGCTTCCGTACGGGGTCGGTGCCATTTACCTACTTGGGATGCCCATTATCTTGCGGGCGGAGGAATGCCTCTATGTTTTCCACCTTGTTGGACAAGATCCGTTCGAAGCTTGCTGGTTGGCACAACAAGATTTTGTCTCCAGGGGGTAAGCTTGCCCTGATTAAAAATGTTCTCTCTTCTGTCCCTATGTACACCTTGGCAGCTTGTTGTCCTCCTCGATCGGTGCTTCGGGCGATTGAGAGGATGTTCGCAGCATTCTTTTGGGGCAGTAAAGACGGCATTGCTAAGCGTAGTTGGATGGCATGGCATTATGTTACACGTACCAAGTCGGAAGGGGGTCTCGGGATCAAGCGTCTTTCTGATGTGATGGATGCGTTCTCGATGAAGCTGTGGTGGAAGCTGCGCCACGGGGAGGGCCTCTGGGTGGATTTGATGAAAGCCAAGTATTTCCGGCGGCGTCATCCTTGTGACGCCTTCTTGACTTCTAAGAGTTCGCATGTTTGGCGGCGTTTGCTTCGTGGTAGGAGGTTAGCTGAGCCACATATCTTCTTCAGACTTGGCCGTGGGTTTGGTTCGGCAAGGTGTGAAGCGTGGCTCCCGGGGGGCTTCCGTATTGGGCGTTCGACGGAGCGGGGGAACCCGAGGGGGGCGGCTGCTGCAGGGCGGGTGGTTCGGGGTCGCCGACGTCAGGCCCAGGCGCTGCAGGCTAGGCCGCTCGTCTCTACGGAGGGGGGGGCGGTGTTGGAGGGGGAGGTGGGTCTGGTAGGGGGGCGGGTGTGCCGCGTAGGGCGGCGGTGGCGGTGGAGCGTGGTCCGCTTCGTCGTTCCGCGCGACTGGCGGTGAGGGTGGGCAGGCCGGTGCAGCAGGCAGTGGTTATCCGTCCCTTATCCGAGCGTGGACGGAAGATTCGGGAATCTAGAGCTCGGGATGCTGACAACGGGGGCCACTCCATCCGGGATCTTTGGTCCGACACTGGGTGGAACTTCCAGTTGATCTCTGATGTTTTCGGGGAGGAGGTTGGTCGGAGGATTTTGGCTGCTACCCTGAGCTGTATGTCGGATCCAGATTTCCTTGCTTGGGGTGAGAAGATGAGTTCTTTTTCTCTCGCTGCGGCTTGGCGATGCTGTCGTCCTCGACACCCCACTTCTCCGATTTTCTCTCATATTTGGGGACTCTGTATTCCGGCGAAGTGGAGCATTCTGTTGTGGCGTGTCTGCCACAATCGACTTCCTACTGACGACAATATTCAGAGGATTGGTTTCCACTTGGCTTCCCGTTGCCTTTGCTGTCGGGTAGTTCAGGTTGAGACTATGGATCATATCTTGTTTCAGGGGGATGTTGCTATGAGGGTTTGGACATTCTTCAGTGGCTTCCTCCGGGTTCGTCTTCAGCGGGACTTCAAGACCTTTCTCATGCGATGGTGGCGGGGTTCTGGTAGTCATCTTAGGCGATCCTTATCTGGTGCTATTATTTGGATTCTCTGGAAGAACCGGAATAAATCCCGGTATGAGGGGCGTTCTGCGGATGCTGATTTTTTGATCCGAGAGGTGTCACGACAGCTGCGGAAGTCTCTTTCTGGGTGTCGTCACATTGCTTCTCTTCCGCATTGGGTTTAGTTTAGTTTGTTGTTCTGTTTTATTTTTTTTGGGGTTGTCTATGAGGTTGGATGTACTCATTACCCTCTTTAATTCAATAAAGACATCGTTTCCCCAAAAATATATATATATATAGGCTTACTATTCAACAAACAAACAAAAAACAAAACAAACAAACTAACAACTTCAACTACTTAACAACAAATTCCTATGGAATAGGTAAATAAAACAAAAAGAAACTGAATTTGTTTTTCTTTTTTCAAATGGATGTCCTCATCAATTCTCCCGGGGTGAAAGAAATTCGACTCCGACGAATGACTCCCATAGCTACTGTCACGGTACTATGGATCAAATGTTAATCCATAATGAGGCCGTGTCGCATCGTCTTCGTCGCTGGTAGGTATTCATAATTGGGGGCATGAGATCCTCATCAATTCTCCCGGGGTGGAAAGAATGCTGCTCTGGCGAGTGACTCCAGTGGCTACTGTCATAGTACTCCAGTAAATCTAGATCAAGCTGTTGCAGCTCCTCATCAGATTCCGGTCGACCTCTCCATCGAACCAAGTAACGTTGACGACCACCATCTCCAATAGAGATGATCTGATCATCCAATATTCTGTCAATATGATCTGCTGATTGGAACTATTGGAGTGAGGCTAGTGGTGGGAAACTCTCTAGAATAGGCTCAAGGGTAAGCTCATTTGAATCCACAAGTGGATTTTCTGGACTGATTGGGGGACCTTCGTAAGCCATCAGATCCTCGATATTAAATACAGAACTGATCCCGAATCTAGGTGGTAAGTCAATGACATATACATTCGGTCCAATTCTCTGTAAAATTCTAAATGGTCCTGCACTGCGAGCATGTAATTTCTTAACGGATCCTGGAGGAAACCGCTCCGATCTAATCCGGACCATAACATAATTATCAATTTGGAGCTCAAGAAATATTGTGTTTATCAGCAGAAGACTTATATTGAGCATTACTTAATTCAATTTTTTTGCTTATTTCTTCATGCAAATTATGAACATGTTCGGCAAATGCATATACGGAATCAGAAACCCTAGAATGCTGAGATAAGGGAATGAGATCTATGGGCCTAATTGGTTTGAACCCATGCACAACCTGAAATAGACTCATGTCTATAGACCTATTAACTGAACAGTTATATGCAAATTCGGCTCTAGGTAAAATGAGATCCTAATTCCTGATATTTTTCCCAACGAAGCAACGTAGAAGATTCCCTAAACTCTTATTAACTACCTCAGTCTGTCCACCAGTCTGGGGATGATGAGCTGTAGAAAACGTCAACTTTGTTTCCATCAAGTGTCATAGGGTTTTCCAAAAATAGATTTGAAACTTAACGTCCCTGTCGAAAACAATTGATTTTGGTAACCCATGCAATCTAACGACTTCATCGAAATAAATCCTAGCAATTTTGGAAGCGTCTGACATTTTAGAACATGACAGGAAGTGGGCCTTCGAAAAACGGTCTACTACCACAAAGATGGAATTGTGTTTCCTAAGAGTCTTCGGTAGACCTAGTACAAAATCCATACTCACATCTATCCATGGGTGGTTAGGTACAGGAAGCGGAGTGTACAAGCCTGTATTTTGTTTTTGTTGTTTAGCTAGTTGAAAAGTACGACATTGATCGACGAGTTTCGCAACATCTTTTTTTACACTAGGCCAGTAAAATTGATTCTCAACAGCTTCTATAGTCTTATTTCGCCCAAAGTGAACGGACAACCACCTGCATGTAATTCCCACACCAAAAAAATCTCTCAATGACATACGTGGGATACATAGCTTGCTAAATTGAAATAAATAGCCATCTACCAATAGAAAGCAATCTATCTCGCGAGTCAACCCATCTCTTAAAAGTATATAAATATTACCAAAATCAGGACACGACTCGTACTCCTCTTTGACCATTTCAAAGCTAACAACTTCAGCACTCATGCCAGACAGTACAGGTATACATCGGCTAAGTGCATCCGTAGCTTTGTTCTCAACTCCCATCTTATGCTTTAACACGTACGTATATATATATATTCTTGCAAGAACTCAACCAACCTACCGTGTCTAGTGTTCAATTTCTTTTGCGGGTTAAGGTACCTCAAGACCTCGTAATCAGAATAGATAACGAATTCATGCTGTAGTAAATAATGTCGCCAATGGCGAAGGGACTAAATGGCCGTGTAAAACTCCTTATCGTAGGTGGAGTAGCACTGCCTAGCCTCGTTCAATTTTTCGCGAAAGAAAGCTAATAGATGTCTTTCTTGGGCCAAGACCCTATATATGCCTATACCTGAAGCATCACATGCAACCTCAAACACTTTTGAAAAATCAGAAAGGCGCATAACAGGAGCCTCCGTCATCTTTTTCTTAATGTCTTTGAATGCTTTGGCAGCAGTAGTTGACCATTCAAAAGGTTCCTTCTTTAAACAATCGGTTATAGGGGCCATAACGGTGCTAAATTCTCGTATAAACCGACGATAGAAAGTCGCTAGCCCATAAAAACTCCTAACATCTCTAACCTCCGGGGCTCGGGCCACTCTACAGTTGCTTTTATCTTCTGGGGATCGGCAGAGATTCCCGCAGGAGATACAACAAACCCAGAAAAATAATCGCTTCAGTAAAGAATGTACATTTCTTAGGGTTCACATACAGACTCACTTTGCACAACGTGGCGCACACTTGTCTCAAATGTTCTACATGTTAGTCCTTAGATTGGCTGTAGATAAGTATATCGTCAAAATACACAACCAAAAATTTACCCATAAATGGCCTAAGCACTTGCATCATTACTCTCATAAAAGTGCTAGGGGCGTTGGATAGTCCAAAGGGTATGACTAACCATTCGTAAAGACCGTCTTTTGTCTTGAATGCGATCTTCCATTCATCCATTGGACGAATACGAATCTGATGGCAGCCACTTTTGAGATCAATCTTTGAAAAGATAGTGGCTCCCGACATTATATCTAATATATCGTCCAGCCTGGAGATCGGAAAACAGTACTTCACCATTATTTTATTGATCGGCTATCTATGCACATCCTCCAGGTACTATATTTTTTTAGAGTCAAAAGAGCAAGTACCATGCAAGGGCTCATGCTCTCCGTGATAAACCCTCTACCTAATAACTCCTCGACTTGTCATCTTAACTCTGCATGTTCAGTGGAATTCAGACGATAATGCGGCATGTTAGGTAGGGTAGCTCCCGGAACAAGGTCAATAGCGTGTTGGATGTCACGCAATGGTGGCAAACAGTTCGGGAGATAGAGAAAACATCCTTAAACTCCTCTAGGACAAGGATTGCTTCAGTTGGAACTTGCTCTCGGGAGTCATCCTGGACTTCCCTAGCAACCAAGGCAACTATAGTAGTCCCTTAAGCAATCTCATCTTCTATTTCTTTAGGGCCTATAAGGCAAGCCTTTTCTTCTTGTCGGAGGTTCTACTCTTCTCAACATTTGGATTAGGCTTTGGTTGCATAGGGTTGAGCCTAATCTTTTGACCCTTATACATGAAGGTGCAAAAGTTAGAATGACCATAGAGAGTAACGTCTAAGTCGAATAGCCAAGGTCTTCCTAAGATTATATGTCCTACATCCATCTTAATCAAATCGTACCATACCTTGTCCTCGTAGATAGCGAACTCTATAGGAACAAGACATCTCTCCTTAATGCTGATGGATGACTCATCTACCCATCTAACCTAATATGGGTTAGGATGAGGTTCAGTCTTAAGACCAGTCTTGACTACCACTTTAGATGCAATAGCGTTAACGCAACTCCTACTATCCATGATCACCTTACATGATTGATTACCAATTCTAATAAAGGTGTGGAAAATGGAGGTATGACGCCAATCGTCAGTGTCTCTAGCTTGTGACAAGACACATTGAACAACACTAAGCCTAGGGTTCTCACGCCCAATATCAACATTTTCAAGGGTCGAGGAACTCTTAATGAGACCCATATATCCATCGTCTTCAGGACGATCATCTTCGCTCCTAGATATGGTTCATGTTCTACTACGTTGTCATCCTGGTCCTCGTCAGGTTGATCATCTACAAGGAGGGTTCGAGTCGGACACTGATGTGCGTAATGACCATAACCATGACACCTATAATACTCAGTATGAGGATTGGCCTTGGGAGCATCCCCAAGTAAACCCTCATTGGGGTTTCTTGATGACGATGGTATACTAGGTTTTGGCTTGGGTTGTGACTGATTAAACCTAGAGTTTGACTCATTTGGTCTGTTAGAGGTAGGCCATGAATCACGCTGCCTATTAAAAGAGGGTCTTTGAAATCGGTCAAGATCCTCAACTAATCGATAAGCATGCTCTAATGACGTTACCTCACGCAGAAATAATTCACGTTGTAAGTCATCTCGAAGTCCATACCTAAACCTAGAAAGGGTCATTCCAACCTCTTCTGTCACTCCACATCGAATTAAATATTCGTTGAATTTGGAGATGTATTCCGTGACAGGACGATTGGCTTGGGTCAGTTTCTGCCACTGGTCCAAGAGCCTTTGTCGATAGGAAGTTGGCAAGCACTTTTCTTTCAACTTTTCTTTTATCTCATCCCAGTAAGAATGGGTTCTTGCCTTCTTTGTACCAACAACCACTCAACACTTTGCCAATGCAACTTAGCTTGTCCAACAAGTTTCATTGTGGCAAACCGTACTTTCCTAGCCTTAGACATATCATACCACCGAAAAAAGTGGTCCATGTCTGTCATCCAGTCGATGAAAACTTTGGGGTCCAGCTGACCGTCAAAAGTTGGCGCTTCTATCTTAACGCTTCTCATTATTCTCTCATCTTGTAAATCCTGATGAGGTCACGGGGGTGGCATATAGTCATGATATCTGACGGGGTCATTCTGACGATGATCAAGGCCTCTAGGTCTATCCCTATCCAGATTATCGTGTCGTTGTCTATAGTCTTGATGTCCAACTGGGTCATCCCTACGATGATTCAAACCCCTATGTCTATCTCTATCCATCTCCCGATGGTCACTATGATGGGAACCTTCGACCAACAGGTCAGGAGTTTTATGACGTTCGCGTTCTAGTCTTTCAAGTCGGTTTCTAGTATCTTCATTAGCTGTTCTTAGCGCATTAACATCTTTTTCCATGTTAATTAGGCGGTTTAGAATTTCTTAAAACATTTGATCTTGTTCAGGGGCCATATCAGGATCGGGCTGGTATTGCCTACCACTACGGGTGCTCATGCAATGTGATATGGGTCCTAACAGAATTTTATATATTCTCAATGCACAAATTGAATGGATCTAATGAAAAATGACACCTAAACTATGCTCTGATACCAAAATTGATGCGAAATGGATGTAAATTAAAAATATCAGCAAATTAAATTGGATTAGAGCAAGTCTTACTTAACTCTTTGCTAATTAACAAATAATTTCTAGGTTGTCCAAATTAATAAGTATATTAGGTAAGAGATCATAACTAGCATACAAACCCTTAGAATTTCACAAACAACTGAATCGAGTTACCACTAAATTCGAATAGTTCTCTATTTAATAAATAGGTTGATAACTACAAATCCTATTTTCTTTAATTTTTTTCGAAGCACTCAAATTACAGGTGGATCAACAGTTTATTGATAGTATATTGGATAATAGATGCAGTAATCATACTTACTTGATTTGGAATGAGGAGGGAGACAGGAATCGGGATGTTGAGGGATTATCCGAGGGAGGGGACACCGCTGCTGCTCCTGCTCCCGTGCTACTATTGCTGCTGTCGCTGCTTCTATGACTGCTGCTACTGCAGCTGAACTACTGCAGCTGCTGCTGCATTTGCTACTGCTGCTGCTACCGCTGCGTCTGCTACTGCTATCGCTGCGTCTGCTAGTGCTGCTTGGAAGGAGGGTGGGAGGTTGGGAGAGGTTTAGAAGAGGAAGAAGGAGGGGGCTATCTCAGCCATATAGATAGTAGATTTCATAAATTATTTTCTTTTCATTTATTCATTCATTCTCTCTGTATTAAATATTCTTTTCTTTTCATTCATTCATTGATTTCCTAAAAATATTTAGCCCATATATATATATATATATATATATATATATATATATATATATATGTATATATATATACATATATATATATATATATATATATATATATAGGCTTACTCTTCAACAAAAAAACAAAAAGCAAAAAATAAAACAAACTAACTAACAACTTCAACAACTCAACAACAAATTCCTAAGGAATAGGTAAATAAAACAAAAAGAAACTGAATTTGTTTTTCTTTTTTTCAAATGGATGTCCTCATCATCTCTCATACTTTCAACCAGGCGTTTTTATTATTTCATGCATTTCTATTATTTTGATCAAATATGTACTTCTGCCTCCTGATCGAGGCATGGACTGGATGGCAGTTCCTGCGCTCGGGACCATTTTGTTTATAAATAAATATTTAAGTAATTTTATGTGTAAAAAACTTTCAGAACCACTCGTTAATGAATTATCAAGCAAGGGTTCGACTGGTTTAAAAGACACTAGTTAAAACCACTCAAAATCGGACATCTCATAACCGCTCATAACTAGTACTCTAAAATTACGTCATAGCATTACGCCAACTATTGCCAAGAAGACCGTATGTCTGCTTGGCAACGATGTCTTCATCGAGTTTGGGGAGATTTTTAGCCAGTCATTTATGAAGTACTTATAAAACTCTAGCTTGGTAATTTTTTGAGACACTGGGCTCAAAACCCCTCCAAAATCGGTATAGTGCATTTTCAATGTCTTATAAACAATCTGGATTTTGAGGATTTTTATTATTTTATTCTATTTATATCCTCACCAAAAAAGTATAATTATAACTAGTAATTATAAATACCCTACCTTATTTTTTTCTTTCTTTCTTCTACTTTCTCCAAATTACTACTACTACTTCCTCTGGTGAGTTTATAGAATCTTCTTTTTCGATAGTCTCCCATATCTTCATCAAGGCAATAATTCTTATAATGACTATTTTCATCCAAACAATCATTTTTATAAAGACATCTCCAAAAATCATGTATCAAGTAGACTTTGGCATCATAAATGGAACTTTGAAAGATGTTGATATATGTGTTAAGTATTATTGGGCTTTAGTCCCACATTGCCTAGAATGATAGGAGAGGAGGCTAGCCTCTCCTATATATATGTAGTCTCTATTCCAATAATAAAATCACTAAAAAATCTCTAAAAATCACTAAACATTCTCTCTGCTGCGGCTGCTACTGCTGCTGCTGCTGCCGTCAGTGCCTCCGTGCACACCACTTTTAGGGCTCCTACTGTGTAGGTAAGCCTAAACTTGAGATTTATCTCATCTGTGGCACCTTCGGTGTAGGTAAGCCTAAACTTAGGGAAGCTTAAAATCGTTCTTGAAGACTTATCTCATATGAGATTCTCAAAGAGATGTCGAAGATGCCTAGATCCGATGAAACCAGACATACTCGAATTTAGGAGAGGACGACAAGGACAAGCGTGAGTCGTGGAGCAAGTATGACGTAATCGAAAAGAAGCATCGATGGAGGCGATCCTCAAGAAGCTGGATGCTGATGATGCGGCGACGTTGATGAAGTTGATAAAGGTGTCGGCTGGTGATAGCACGACACGAGCGCCGCCAAAGTTGGAACTACCCTCCATCGATCTGAAGTTGGATGGACCAGCCACCTATCTGAGTTGGTCACGACGGGTGAGAAGAACCCTTGCAGGAAAGAACCTAGAGGGATTCTTGACGGGCGAGAAGACAGAGCCGGAAGAGGGCTCGACAGGACGCGACGAGTGGAAATCCACTCATATGGTGATTTACATCTGGCTTCTCAATTCCTTAGTCCAGTCTATTGCTTCCATGGTAGATGGCATTGAGATGGTGAAAGACGTATGGGAGAAGTTGAGAAGAACCTACGATGGCGTGGGAAACAACCTACGGATCTTCCAGATAAAAGGGAAGATCGATGACACCGTACAAGGGGAGAACACGGTGCAAGAGTATGCTACGGAGTTGGAGCGTCTCTTGCTGGATTATGATCACTCGAAACGGACAAGCTGCGGGGACCCGAAGTGCAAGGAGAGACATGTGTGTCTGCAGGAGAGGACGATGAAATTCCTCAAACGGCTGACTGCCGCATTCGCACAGAGGACAGCCTTACTCCTCGTCCAACTAGAGATCCTTAGTCTCGAGGAGGCTATCTCAGCCATGATCCAGGAGGAGACGCGGATCAGACTACAGACAGGGACAGGTGGTCCCCCCGAAGCAAAGTCAGCACTAGCAGCTGCTAGCTCGGGCGACACAGGATCCAAGGGAGGGCTCTGGCAACACAATCGACAGTGCTACAACTGCGAAAAGATGGGCCATCATCGATATGCTTGTACCAAACCACCTAAGGAGGGAGACTCAGGTGGTGGACGAGGACGAGGATATATTGGACGTAGACGTGGTCAAGGAGGCTGACGAGGCGACCGAGGAGGCTATCGTGCAAACTTGCTGATGGCAGAAAGGAATGGAGGAGCTGGTGGCACCTTTACTGAGGAAGATCAGACACTGCTGGACCTGCTGGAGAGAAAGCAGAGAGCGTCGACCGAAGGAGACAGGAGGAGCGAGTAGAGGAGACATCCATCCCATTCTTCGGAGGCAACGCTGCTATGTATGCTCACCCATCAGAAGGTACTGACGAGTCACTCGCTCTTGCATCTATGTCTTCCCTTAAAACGTCAGACTGGATTATCGACTCAGGAGCATCTCGGCATGTGACCGGGAACGCTAGTGAGTTTTCTTCATACACTCACCTAGCACCAGCAGACACCATTCAGACTGCAGATGACACTTTCCAACCAGTGGTCGGTAAGGGTACTGTTAATTGTACAGGTTCAGTAAGATTATCTAATGTGTTACATGCTCTATCCTTTCTAGTCAGTCTCTTGTCTATTAGTTCTATAATTCTCCAACTAAAATGCACTGTTTCTTTTGATATTCCTAAGGTGATCTTCCAGGAGAAAGGGACGGAACGAAGACTTGGGACTGGCACCTGGCATGAGGGACTGTGGTACCTAGATCGGGAAGGACTGGACTCAGCATTAATAACTATAGCAGAGAAGGCTGGAATGGGAGAGCTGCAGCAGAGGACTGAAGATACTTTGATACTTCATCATAGGAGCATGGGACATTCTTCTTTTGATACTCTAAGTAAGTTGTATCCAGAGATGTATGCAAAATCAAATAAACAGAAATTAGTATGTGATGCATGCGAGTTAGGAAAGCTTACTAGAAGCTCATATGTTGGTACTGGTCATAAGAGTTCTCTTGTTTTTGAGGTAGTACATTCTAATGTTTGGGGTCCATGCGCTACTAACACTATGAATGGATATAAGTATTTTGTCTCCTTTATTGATTGTGTATCTCGTGTCTCCTGGCTATATTTAATGAAAAATAAGAGTGAAGTATTTGCTTACTTTCGGGACTTCCACAAACATGTCCAGACTCAGTACAATGCAGGTGTGAAGGTACTGAGTTCTGACAATGGAACGGAGTACATCAACAGGACACTTGCAGAGTACCTGTCAGCACACGGAATACAACACCAGACCAGCTGTGCATATATACCAGCACAAAATGGAGTAGCAGAAAGGAAGAACCGATACCTTCTAGAGACCGCAAGAAGTATGATGATCGACATGAATGTCCTACAAAATCTATGGGAACATGCTGTATTGACAGCAGCTCAACTTATCAACAGGATGCCTTCAAAAGTCATGGGATAGAAGTCCCCATACGAAGTATTACAAGGCAATAGTAGTAGGATACTCCCACTAAAGGTGTTCGGGTGTGTGTGCTTTGTGAAAGACAACAGCCCATCAGTTGGGAAACTTGACCCCAGAGCAGTCAAGTGCATCTTCGTGGGCTACTCAACGACTCAGAAGGGATATGTGTGCTAGAGTCCAGTAGAGAAAAAAAAGTTCGTTAGTATGGATGTCCACTTCTGAGAGCATGAGCCATATTACCGCCAGGAGGGAACTTCGCACAATACGCCTAATACTACCAGTATAAGGCGAGAGGAGGAGATGGAGAACTTGGTGGTAACCGATCTAGAAATATAGCATAGAGGCACGGTTGAGAAGAAACATGAAGGTGAAGCAGAACAGGGGGAGGAGATAAGAAGTATCAGACCAACGGCACAGGGGGAGTTACTTACCTACAGCAGGAGAAAAGCAAACTGCAAGAGCAGTACCTACAGTGCCAGTGCTAAGTCCCTTGCATGCGTATGTCCCAACTCTTGAGACACCACCATCCTCCTCTGTCCCAACTCCTGAGACACCACCATCCTCCTCCTCATCTATATAACCACCCTCCTCAGGTGATATCATTTCTCCTACTTCTCCCATACCACTACCTACACGAAGGACTACTCGCAGTAATGCAGGAAATCCTCCGGACAGATATGGTTGGGACCTTGCTACGTTTGTTTTTTATGATCATATATCTTCTTCTCATGGAGCATTTATAGCATCTTTGGATAGTATTACTGTACCTAACAATTGGCAGGTTGCCAAGAACAATTCAAAGTGGAAAGCAGCAATACATGAGGAGTTGGGAGCTCTTGAGAATAACCACACTTGGGAGCTGGTGAGACTGCCAGAAGGAAAAAGAGCAGTCGGATGCAAATGGATTTTTACTGTGAAGAAGAACCCAGATGGACAGGTTGAGCGCTATAAAGCTCGACTGGTGGCAAAAGGATACAGTCAGACGTACGACATCGACTATGACGAGACCTTTGCACCAGTGGCGAAGATGAGCACTGTCAGGACCTTGATCTCCCTGGCAACCAATGGAGGGTGGAAGCTACACCAACTGGATGTGAAGAATGCATTTCTTTATGGAGATCTAGTGGAGGAGGTGTACATGGAGATACCACCAGGATTTGACACCAAATAGACAGAAGACAATGTCTGCAGACTGAAGAAGTCCCTCTATGGAATGAAGCAGTCTCCTCGAGCATGGTTTAACAGGTTCAGGAGAGCAATGATAGGGATGGGATATCAGCAGATCAATGCTGATCACACTGTCTTCTTCAGACGAAGTGGAGGCCACATCACCATGCTTGCGGTATATGTAGATGATATGATTATCACAGGCGATGATGAGCAGGAGATCGCCCAACTCAAAGGAAAGTTTGGCAAGGAGTTCGAGGTGAAGGTTCTTGGCCCTCTTCGATACTTCCTTGGGATTGAAATTGCTCGAGATAATGAGGGAATCGTTCTTTCTCAAAGGAAGTACGCACTGGACCTGCTTACGAAAACGGGGATGATGGAATGCAAACCAGCTACGACACCGATAGACCAGAAGTTCAAACTGGATGCTGAAGCTGGAGAACCAGTTGACCGAGATATATATCAGAGATTGGTGGGCAAGTTGATCTACTTGAGCCACACTCGACCTGATATCAGCTTTGCGGTCAGTGTAGTGAGCCGCTACATGCATGACTCCCGGAAGGGTCATATGGACGCAGTATACCAGATTCTGAGGTACTTGAAGGGAGCCTCCGAGAAGGGACTGATCTTCAGAAGAAATAATCATGTAAGCATCGAGGGCTATTGTGATTCTGACTGGGCTAGCTGTGCTGACGACAGGAGATCCACATCGGGCTACTGCATATTTGTATGAGGCAACTTGGCCTCTTGGACGAGTAAGAAGCAGTCAGTGGTGGCCAGATCAACAGCTGAAGCAGAGTATAGAGCTATGGCCTTGGGAGTCACAGAACTATTGTTGTTGAAGAATATGCTGACGGAGCTAAAGCTGGACCAGGGAGCCAAGATGAAGCTATGGTGTGACAACCAGTCAGCCATTAGTATTGCCAACAATCCAGTGCAGCATGACAGGACCAAGTATATCAAGATTGGCAGATTCTTCATCAAAGAAAAGTTGGAGAAAGGAGTACTAGAGTTGGTCTATGTTCCAACCAAAGATCAGGTAGCAGACGGACTGACAAAGGGGCTTAGTTCTATCAGCATGATGAGAGGATGCGACAAGATGGGTTTAGTGAATATCTTTCGCCCATCTTGAGGGGGAGTGTTGATATATGTGTTAAGTATTATTGGGCTTTAGTCCCACATTGCCTAGAATGATAGGAGAGGAGGCTAGCCTCTCCTATATATATGTAGTCTCTATTCCAATAATAAAATCACGAAAAATCTCTACAAAAGAACTTTTGTTTATATATGGACATATATAGGTAATTTTATTGTTGTAAAAAAATTTAAGAAGCCAATCGTTTATGAAGTGTTTATAAAACTCCAGCTTGGTAATTTTTTGAGGCACTGGGCTCAAAACCCCTCCAAAATCGATATAGTGTAATTTTGAATGTCTTATAAACAATGTGGATTTTGAGGATTTTTATTATTTTATTCACTTTATATCCTCACCAAAAAAGTATAATTATAAATACCCTACCTTATTTTTTCTTTATTATCTTCGCTTCTCTTCTACTTTCTCCAAACTACTACTACTACTACCTCCGGTGAATTTTTAAAATCTTGTTTTTCGATAGTCTCTCATATCTTCATCAAGGCAATAATTCTTGTAATGACTGTTTTCATCCAGATGATCATTCTAATAAAGACATCTCGAAGAATCCTGTATCAAGTAGACTGGTATCATAAATGGAACTTTGAAAGAACTTTTGTTTATACATGGGCATATAGGTAATTTTATTGTTGTAAAAGAATTTAAGGAATAGGTTTGACAGGTTTAAAAGTCTCTCTACTTAAAACCATCTAAAAACGAATCCCTCGTAACCGCTCATAATAACCGGTACTCAAAAAACAGACCCTTATAGTAAGCTTTCTTATGCTCGATCATTAACCGAACGCATTATGATAAAGAGAAAGGTTTGGACAACGATGACAAAAATGATGTAAAGATGTAGAGAGTAATAGCATACCTGGAAAAGGATCTGAGCAGATGCAAAAATTGGTAATAAAAGGTTGAGTGCCACTACCAGTAGAAGTGAGTACTGATCTTTCTTCTTTGCCATCCTTGTTAAAAAGAGAGAATAAGAAATCACACTGCTGACACCAATCACAATTTATATAAAATATATATATATATATATATATATATATATATATATATAGAGAGAGAGAGAGAGAGAGAGAGAGAGAGAGAGAGAAATGGCTGTTACCTGTGACTTTGTTGATTAGACGACATATCCACGGAAGGAAGCAAGCGAAATTGAAGTTTCGAGAGTGCAACTAGTATGATTTTAATTGGGCAGTTGGCGTTCCGGAGAGGATAACAAGTTTGTAAACAAACGTCAGCGTCAAGGTTGCGTTGCTTCTGCAACGTTTATAATAGGTAGGCTTATCTATTACTGCATATGAGAACAACAGCTTTGGGAGACGGCATGAATTTTCCTTTCCTTTGTGAATGACAGCCTTGGGAGGCAAATGAATTTTCCTTTCCTTTGTTGCCCTCTTCCAAATTGTTTTTAAAATTTTAAAATTTTCATTTTTCTAATTTTATTAATTTTTAAATTTTTTTAACTACTCTTTTTTTTAGTTTCTTAATTGTTTAGTTTTCAATTTTTTTATATTTTTTAGTTCTAATTTTTTACTTTTTTAATTTTTTTGTTAGTTAGTTTTTTTACTTTTTACTTTTTATTTTTTATTATAATTCTGTCTATTTTTTATTTTATTTTTTACTTTTTTAGTTTTTAAAATTTTTAGTTTTTTAGTTTTCTAATATTTTAATATTTTAATTGTTTAGTTTTTTAATTTTTTTAATTTTTAGTTTTTTAATTTTTTTTACATCTATTGTTAGTTTACAGTTTATAGTTTATATTTTCTTACTTTTTATTGTTTATTTTTTATTTTTTTATTTTTTTTAGAAATATTATATCACCTTATATAGCAAAAACAAGGTCCAACTAACTTATTCAAGGAAAAAATATTTTTCGTTAGAAATGGTACCAATATAATATTTTTATACAATCTCTCAACAAAATCCATTCTAAAAAAATTTTAAATGTAAATGACCAAATTCATAAATTCCTGGACAAATTAAACAACATATACTTTAAATAATCATTAAATAAAGATTGAAACTCTAAACTTTGTATTTTGTGAAGATTAAATCATTACCTAGGATTGAAAAGATAAATAAATTTAAGGTTGTTAGTTATCAAATTAATGGATTATTGTTCATTTGTCTAATCCATATTTTCGAATTCATAATTTAAAATCTAATTAAATATATCTAACATAATCTAAAAATATATACAAACTATTAAACCAAATTTATAATTTTTGATTTAAACTACTTAAAGATTTAATGCAAGAGAAATGGACCAAATATGAGAAATGCAAGAGAAATGGACCAAATTTATAATTTTTGATTTATAAAATTAATAATTTTAATTAATATCAAATTTGATGTAATTTTATAAAATTAGATTATTTACAAAGCATAAGAGAATCAATTATTTTATGTTTTTAAGAGAAATGGGCCAAATATGAGATTCATGGAAGTAAGAAAATTTTGTTAATTTTCTTTGAAAATTTAAAAGTTCTAAATTTCAGAGAAGTTTCTCGCATGAAAAATCTTATTTCCACACATGAAAGTTCAAAATGTTCGCTTTATGCAATAGCCCCAATTTCCACCAGCGCTATTGACTTCCATAGACAAAAAATAAATCAGAATAGCTCTTTATTACACTAACGAATAAAATATGTGTGGCTCAGAGAAGTAATATAAAACTAAAGATTTTAACATCTGATTAAAATAAATGAAGAAAAAAAAGGTATATTTATCTTGTAATTAATAAAAAAGTAATTTTTTGATTTCTTATTCGGTAGAAGCAAATTCACTCAATTGGAAGTCTGAAACAAAAAAAAAACCCTGCACTTTCCACTAGCGCCATTTTTTTTTTTCATTTTTTTTCATTGAATAGTAAAAAAAAAAAAAAACCTAAACAATACGATTCATTGCTTAATTTAAGCAAAATGTTAAAAAAAATCCTAAATTTAAAATTCATACCCAATAATAAAGAAAAGGAGCAAATTTTCTTCATCAAAGAAATCTCATTCCCCATACACACGCATACAAATTCAAACCTTGCGTCCAAATTTTCCACTGTAAAGAAATATTAAAGGGGAATAACAAATTATATCCATAATTTGTCAAAAAATTAGTAATTTCTAACTCTAAAATTTTATCTGAATTTTTTTTAAAGAAAAGACATATCCGTCTGAGACGACTGCTTGCAGTGAATGATTTTTTTCTTCTATGAAGTGGTTATGTCTTCTTTCACAAAGGCTTGCAGGAGAATTTTAGAGGAGAAGAATTTTTAAAAAATTTGTTCGTCAGTAATAAGGACCGGATGTGGATAGTTTAAAATTGAAAGAGAAAAAATATATAGTGCATCTTTTAATAGTAATAAGTTACGTTGATTTAAAAATTTAAAATTACATGGTTTAAATGACGTTTTGATCCTAACATACATATTATTCCACAGCTAAGAATATATGTAAAGTAATATAATAGTATAGAAATTTGCAAACACTACTTGCTGAGTAGCCTCGGATGAAACCCAAATGCCGACCCATCAAATCCACTGACATTACCGACCTGTTGGAGATGGTGGAGTTCCCAGCCTATATGGAGAATATTTCGGAGAGCGACGAGCACCATCCGTGTGTCGGAGAAGCTTGGGGAGTGCATGGATCCTATTTTGAAACATATATTGTAAGAAAATATATGATTGGATTTCCATATTTACTTTGATCATATATTTATGATTAGGCCCTTCCATTAAATATATGATTGATGCATATTGGAAGTTTCCATATATATTGGCCTTCCATGTATGGATTACCAAGGGCTTATAAAAGGGTGATGCATGCTAGTTGGAAAATCATCTAAAAAACAAGTCTTTACAATCTTTAAGAGAGAGAGAATTAAGGACTATTGTGAAGGAGAGATTGCTTTGAATAATTTTTCGGCATCTCTTCTTCGGAGTCCGCAATCAATTTTTTTCTTCTTTCAAGTGAGTTGTGGTGATCCGTGTTGGATCGGGAGGAGCTTGTAGAGGGCGTATTCTCTTTATTCTATTAGTGGAGGTTGTTCAGGGTTGGACTCCGATCGTCCCGTGATTTTTCCCACAAGGATTTTTCATGTCATAAATCTGTGTGTCTGCGATTGTGTTTGGCGTTTTTGGTTTGTATGCTTTTGCTTGGTTCTCTCGCAGGACTTTCTGGTTTGGGGGAAACGGTTTCCGTGCTTCGTTCCCAACAGAGTGGTATCAGAGCTTTGGGTTCAAAGAAGTGTCAGGAGTTGACAATCAAACCAGAAAGCAGAGATGGACGCGAAGCCGGTACGCATGGTGAACCTGAACGGTACCAACTACCATTATTGGCGGAGCAAGATGAAGGATTTGCTATTCGTCAAGAAGCTGTATCTTCCAGTATTTGCATCCGAGAAGTCCATTGACAAATCCGATGAGTACTGGAACTTCGAGCATATACAGGTGTGTGGGTACATGCGGCAGTTCGTTGACGAGAACGTGGACAACCACGTTGCCAATATTGAGCATGCGAAGACGTTGTGTATCACTACCACTTTTCTAGCTTGAGGGTATTTGGGTCATTTTCAAAATTTTGGAATTTAATTTGGAATTATTATTATTATTTATAATTAATATGATTTTAAGTGATTTTAGTATAATTGATTTTGGTGTTCTAGTGGACTTTGACTTATGTTGACTTTGGAGACTAACCTAGTGGCTAACCTAGGTTAGGACTATGTGATTAGGATATGGAACCCTAGGTTGACTTAAGTTAGTGAGGATTAACTCATTGGAATTAGTTTGGGGAAATTAGGAGCTAGATTGATTAATGAATGGCTTGTGAAATCACAAGTCATTTTATGACTTAAAGGCTTAATGGCCTATAGGCCCACACCCTTTGAACCAAACCCTAACCCTAAAAATCTTGGCTGGCCAACTAGTGTCCCCTCCCCTATTTATAGCACCTTGAAATTAGGGCTTGCCTCTTTAGGAATCATTGCCATTTGGAAGAGGTGAGTCTCCATCTTTGTAAATTCTTAGAAAATCTATTTTAACTCCAAATTCCTCCAAACCAATTGCAATAGGACCTAATATTAGTCTACTTGCTGTTGGTGTTGAGTATTTTCAGGAAGGACACAATTTGAGGGAGTTTGGTGGCTTGAGGAACTCTTTCCAATTGGGGATTTTGACCTTTTGTTCATCAATAGGTATAATCCATTCTACTCCATATAAATTCTGTTAAAATTTATTTCTAGGATGCCCTAACCCTAACCTAACAGTAGGATAGGCTAACCCTAGAATTTGAACCCATTACGTGTCCTTATCGGACACGTATCCGTGTGTATAGGAATGTGTTCGACGAAATGCCTCAAAGGGCATTTCGTTTGATTTAGTGAATTGTGTTTGAATAGAAAAATCGATATTCACCTCGCTTATGCATTACTGTTGCTCTGAACACGAATTAGTGTCCGGGCGAGTCGACACGGAGGCGTGGACACGCGATCGTGCGTGCGCGCACGCTGGCAGGATTTTCTCCTGCTGTTCGTGTGTATTTCCTCAGTGCACACAGCGTTTGAGCCCACGAAATTGGACACGCGTGTCGTGTCCGTGACTGACACGGGGTCCCCCAAGTGGTTTGACCCTCGTGTCGTATCGGACACGCATTGGCCTGTGCACGTGTCGTGCACTGTGTACACCAATGTTCTGAAATCGTGTTCTTGAGTTTAATTGATTATTAATGCTTTTAAATTATGTTTTAATTATTAGTTAGATCCTAAACATGATGTTAAATCTCTGTTGTATTAGGTTTGCATATTAGAAATGGTTTGATTTGGAGAAATGGGTTCGAATTTGGGAATTACTGCATATTCCTGATACTTGACTGATACTTAGTTTCAGGATTTCCAACACTTTTAATTTTCAGTTTAGTAATGTTTCACTGTTAATGTGTTCTCACATATTGGTTGTTCATATTTTTAGCTTAATATTGTGTTCAATTAGGCTTTATGAATGTGAGAATGAGATTGGACATTTCGAGTGGGTTCAAATGCTGATACTTTGGGTTGCCTGTTATTGTTCTCTAAATCATCCTTTTAAACTGTTGTGAAATAACTGATATTGAATTCCTTTCCTTTCCTTTTTCTATACCTAAGTATTCATTCAAAAACCTGAGAATTCCAATTGTCCTATTTATAAACTGAAAACTGATTGTGATTCATGATTTATGCAAAATCTGAGATTTCCAATTTTCCTTAAACCTGTCATTGTTTTGTTTCAAATACAAACTGGAATTTGATCCAGTCCCCCCTTAAGAACTGAATTCCTTTCCTTTCCTTTCCTTGCTGACTCCTAATACACTGCACACTGTTCAGGTTTCAATATACACACATCTACATTAGCACATATGTATGCACTGTTAACTGATTTTAATGTTTTCTTCAATATGCTTTTAACTGAGAAATGGGGGTATTGATTTGGCTGTGAACTGATTTCCTTTTCATTTATTTCAATGTTGTTCTTCCTTCAAAACCTAGACTATTCCTGATAACTGAAATGAATTTCATATACCTGAATTTACCTCTTTATTTGATTGTAATGTGGTTGTCACGCCCCAGAACCAGAATACTGGAGAGCGGGGCAGACATAGCCAGCTACGTATATTAAAGTGCAACCCACCTCGCTATACGGTCACGGCTGTCTAGGATATATGAGGGTTTATCTACAAGCCAATAGTCTCTTAAGGTCATGAACAAGCCTATTGTCTCAATCACAAGCAAGTAAGTAAAAGTTACAAGATGTATGATCATTAAATATACAATAATAAGGCGTCCCAAATATTACATATTCAGCTGATCATGAAGCTAGTCGTTACAAAATGTTAGGACTAGCAAGAGTTTAGTCATACATGATCAACCCTAGGATCTGTTAATCATGCTACAGCTCGTAGGTAGACAATAAGTAAGTGCAATCGAGCTAAACAGGTGCTCGTCGGCTAAACGCCTCAAAAGAATATTTTTACAATAGAGTGGGAGAGCCAAAAATAACCTACTCGTTGCCAGGGTTCCGTCTAGTGTTCACCATCTGGCTGAAAGGTCGGTAGATCCTCTGGAGCTGCTCCGAAATCTGGCCACACAAAACCAGCTGGGTCAGACCCCAGAAAGAGAAAGTGCCACAAAGGAGGCTTCACTTAAGAACTAAAACCAGCAAATCAGCACAAGATATAAAAAAAAGTAAGAACTGAAAATAAAGGAAATACACCAGGATGATATACGACGAGATAACCATGGAACTTATTCAGATAACCAGGTTACAACCCGTAAACCAAACAAGGACCGGGGTTGTAACCCTTCGTCTGAACAGAACTTGGAATTCTCACCATTTATCAGTAAAATAAATACAAGCATTCTGGTCATTCAGTAATCTGGAACATGATCATGGCAGGACTAGACTGGTTAGACTCCATCCAATCATTTCACGGCCAAGCAAGAATTACGGCTTGATACTTTAACTAACTAGGGTTGTCACAAGCCTAATTACTAACAAGATGCAGTGAGATTATTCCACAGCCACAAGCCCTGCAGACCATCCAGGTTCCCCGGGTTAAAAGATTAGAGTTGAATTCAGATGGGTACATCGTCCAGGAAACGAATGTACCCTTAGGTAGCTTGAAGGGTGCAACACATGACAGTGTGCTGGAAATGTGCCCTACTCGACGGCAGGCTACAGATCCCAAGGCGTGCCCAGGTAACGGGATTGCCTGTAGCTGGGAAATCTCTTCATGACTAATGTATTAATCTAGTTATTAGTCCTTAATTTATTTCAATAGGTACTCCTGACCGTGGTACTCAGGAGTCCCATCCTAGACATGATGCAAGACAAGACTGGATTATTTATACAAGCACAATCGCCCACGGTGTCCAGATTATTATACAGGTCATGTCATGTCAGGTAACCGTCGCAACAGCTTATCAAGGTAAATCATGTCAGATTATCATGTCAAGTGTACTAGTCAGGAGTGCGCCACGACGGGCCACTATCTGGTCATGCCAGGGTACTCATGTCAGGAGTGCACCACTACGGGTCATTATCGTGTCAGGCTCAGTTATCAATTCTAAATATATTACATAAATTCGTGATTATCAAATTCATGACAAAAGGCGTAAGGATATAAAATGGGCGTAAAATACCTAATAAAATATCAATATACAGGGCTATAGAAGATCAAGGGTAATCAGGCTACGCTCAAGCCAGGCTATGCTCAGGTCAAGCCACGCTCAGGTCTGCGTACCAAAGGATCCATACACTTCCAATGGGAAGCGTACGCAAGGGTCAGCGTACACAAGGGAACGCTCAAGCTACAGGTCAGCGTACACAAGGGCACGCGTACGCTCAAGACACACTGCCAACAGGCAGCGTATCAAGGTGAGCGTACGCTCACCAAAGAGCGGCGTACGAAGGCTAGCGTACGCTCGCTAAACAGCAGCGTACGAAGGCTAGCGTACGCTCGCTAAACAGCAGCGTACGAAGGCTAGCGTACACTCGCTAAACAGCAGCGTACGAAGGCTAGCGTACGCTCGCTAAACAGCAGCGTACGAAGGCTAGCGTACGCTCGCTAAACAGCAGCGTACGGAGGCTAGCGTACGCTCGCTAAAGAGCAGCGTACAGCTCAGCGGCTTAAGCTAAAAAGCTAGCACACTGCTCACTGTCTTCTCCAAAGGGCAAGAACAACAAGAACAGCAAGAACTTCATGGATGGAACCCAAAACTCCAAATGCTCATAACTTGGTCAAAACAAGTCCAAATCCAACTTCCCAAAGGTCAAAATTGGGTAGAATGAAATTCTCTTCCACATGAAACCATCAAAACTTAAAAACGAGGAAGTTTGATAGATCAAAACCACTAAAACCCGAAAATAACAAATTTCTAGATCTACAAGAATTAAAGCCTCAAAATGGAAAATGACAAGTTCTAAAGTGGTTTAGAATCATGAGAAGAAGCTAATGGAACCATAAAAAGGAGTTCTCTTGTGGAAGCAAGTTGCACTTGTCTATGGGTTGGGGAGTTGTGGAGAGGAAGGAAGAAGAAGAAAAAGAAATAAATGAGAGTTATGGAGGAGAGAGAAGGTTGGTGGGGAAATAAATATCATGGGTGGTGGTAGGTAGGGGGTTCACCTTGGTCCATGATGGACCAAGCAACCAGCCGGCCGAACCAAGCCAACCCAAACCGAGAGTTAAACCAAGCCAAGAAAACTAAACAAGAAACAATACAAGAAAATACGTACACGTATTTCCAAAATACGTAATACGAACCACAGGCATTACAACTCTACCCACCTTAAAAGAATTTCGTCCTCGGAATTTAATCAAGAGGCTAGAGGAGCAATGACAAGCTACATTAATCATATGTAAGCTATACTAGGCATACAATCACTCATTCAAGCAAGGAATCAAAGGCATGGGGCATAAGAAATACTTTATACCTCACGAGTCAAACAAGTCGGGATATCGCGATCGGATATCATCCTCACGCTCCCACGTTGACTTCCCCAAAGAGTGATGACCCCAAGCAACTCGGACTAACTTGATAGTCTTATTCTTGAGGATCTTCTCTCTCCGGTCCAATATAGACACGGGCCTCTCCTCATACGAAAGGTTGGTACCAACAACCAATTCTGAATGATCCAGGATGTGGCTCGGGTCCGGGATATACCGTCGTAATTGGGACACATGGAATACGTCATGCACCTCACTTAGCGACGATGGAAGAGCGAGACGATAGGATACATCTCCTACTCGCTCCAGAATGTCAAACGGTCCTATATACCTAGGACTAAGCTTGCCCCGTACGCCGAAACGAATGACGCCACGGTTAGGCGAAATCCTCAGGAATACATGATCGCCGACCGAAAACTCGAGAGGGTGCCGATGAGAATCGGCCCAATGGCGCTGGCGATCTTGGACAACTCGAAGATGATCTCTGACTCGCCTGACCACTTCAACTGTCTGGGCAATCATTTCTGGACCAAGCATCTGTCTCTCTCCAACATCATCCCAGGCTAGCGGGGATCTGCACTTCCTACCATACAGTGCCTCGAACGGTGCCATCTGGATACTGGCCTGGAAACTGTTGTTGTACGAGAATTCCACCAGGTGCAAGTGATCTTTCCATGAACCACCGAAGTGAAGTGTGCAAGACCGCAACATGTCTTCAAGAGTCTGGATCGTACGCTCCGACTGGCCATCTGTCTGCGGGTGATATGCTGAACTGAACTGGAGATGAGTTCCCAAACTCTCTTGCAAGCTACGCCAAAAGTGTGACATAAATCTTGAATCTCGGTCCGAGGTGATACTGACTGGCACACCGTGCAATCTGACAATCTGCCTGAGGTACATCTCTGCTAACTGAGCTGTCGACTGACCAACTCTGAATGGAAGAAAGTGAGCCACCTTCGTGAGCCTGTCAACTATAACCCAGATAGCATCTCTACCAGCTGGGGATCTAGGTAATCCAGTCACAAAATCTATGGTCACACGCTCCCACTTCCACTCTGGAATCGGCAAGGGCTGAAGAAGTCCAGCCGGTCTCTGATGTTCGGCTTTAACTTGTTGGCAAACCAAACACCGAGAGACAAACCGAGCTATCTCCCGCTTCATGCCATTCCACCAGAAATGCTGCCGGATATCACGGTACATCTTCGTACTGCCGGGATGGATGGAATACTGCGAACTGTGCGCTTCTGACATGATCTCCTGCCGGTATCTCCGCTGGGTACACAAAGACGCTTACCATATCGAAGTGTACCATCCTCATGAATGCATAACTCTGGTCTTCTTCCTGCCTCACACTCTGCTCTGAGTCGCTGAAGCTTGGAATCTGCTGACTGCGCCATCCGGATCCTCTCGACTATAGTGGACTGAACTTGCATACTGGCCATCAAGGCCACACTGGAAGGGAGAATAACTTCAATACCCATCTTCTGAAGATCGGCTAACAGCTCTGGTTGCGCTGTTAGAAAATAAGCTTCGGCTCTCCTGCTCAACGCATCCGCAACAACATTGGCCTTTCCAGGATGATACTGCAGGTTGACATCATAATCCACAAGAAGCTCCAGCCACCTTCTCTGACGCATGTTAAGGTCCTTCTGGGTGAAAACATACTTCAGGCTCTTATGGTCGGTGAAAATCTCTACCCTGTCTCCATACAAGTAGTGCCTCCACAACTTAAGTGCAAACACCACTGCTGCCAGCTCCAAGTCATGGGTTGGGTAATTCCTCTCATGATCACGAAGTTGTCGTGACGCATAAGCTATTACCTTCCATGCTGTATCAGAACATACCCTAAACCTCTGCCTGAAGCATCACAGTACACAGAGAATCCTCCGGTCCCATCTGGAAGTGTGAGAATAGGAGCTGTTATCAGGCCTCGCTTCAACTGCTCAAAAGAACTCTGACACTCTGCCGTCCAAGCAAACTGCGCATCTTTGCGGGTCAACTGCGTCAATGGTGCTGAAATTCGAGCAAAATCCAAAACAAACCGCCGGTAGTAGCCGGCCAATCCAAGAAAACTGCGAACCTCTGCAACTGTGCTGGGTACTGGCCATGACTCAATAGCCACAATCTTCTGGGGATCCACTTCTACTCCTCCTCGAGTGATGATATGACCCAAGTACGAAATACGATCGAGCCAGAACTCGCATTTACTGAACTTGGCATATAACTGGTGCTCTCTGAGGATCTGAAGAACTATACGGAGATGCTGCTCGTGCTCCGCCTCACTCTTGCTGTAGACCAGGATGTCATCCAAGAACACAATCACAAACTGATCCAAGTAAGGCATGAAGATGCGATTCATGAGGTCCATGAATACTGCCGGCGCATTGGTTGCTTCAAAAGACATAATAAAGAACTTCCAATACCCATATCTCGATCTAAAAGCTGTCTTCGGGATGTCCTGCTCTCTGACTCTGATCTGATGATAACCTGAGCGCAAATCAATCTTCGAGAATACTGAAGCCCCCTTGAGTTGATCAAATAAGTCATCTATCCTCGGGAGGGGGTATCTGTTCTTGATTGTCACCGAGTTCAAGGTACGATAATCAACACATAACCTGGACGTACCATCCTTCTTTTTCACAAGAAGCATCGGGGCTCCCCAAGGCGATCCACTAGCACGAATGAATCCCTTGGTTCTGAGTTCTTCAATCATCTTGTACAATATCTCCAACTCTGATGGCGCCATCCTGTAGACTCTCTCTGACACTGGGGCTGTCCCGGGAATCAAGTCTATAGTGAATTCAATCTCCCGCTCCGGGGGCATACCTGGAAGTTCTTCTGGGAAAACATCTGGAAACTCCTCGACTATCCTGGGCAACTGAACTGCTGCTACTGCCATCCGCAATACTGGAGGAGATGACTCAACTGCGCCTCGGGAAAATGAAAACTTTGGCTCGCCTGGAATGCTAAAACAACCCTGCCAATGTGGCAGTCTATCCTAGCATACTGGTTCCTCAACCAATCCATCCCTAGGACCACATCATAATCGGCCATCGGGAACTCTATCAATCTAGCAGGGAATTCTCTACCGCTAACTACGATCCGACACGAGGAAAACACTCTATCTACACCCATAAGTCCGTTACCAGTAAGTATATTAAGCCTTACCGATAATGACTCGGGCTCCAATCCTACCCGTGTCGCGAATCGTGCAGACATAAATGAATATGATGCACCAAAATCAAATAAAGCTGAAGCTGGAAAGGAGTTGACGAGAATAGTACCTGCCACTACCTCTCCTGGTGCCAATCCTTCCACCACGGTCATCACCATAGCCTGACCGTGCCCTCGGGGTGCTGGTCCCCTCTGTTGAAATCCTCGTTGTCTATTCTGGCTCAAGGCTTGGGCTTGCGCATACTGCTGGGGGTTCTGCTGCTGGAACACTTGGGTCTGAGGCGGCAAGAGCCTCGGTAATGGATACTGCTGCTGCTGGACCGGAGCTGGTCCCCTCACCGAAGAGCTAGAAAGGTTAGACGATGATGAACCACCCCTATTCGTGCAGAATCCAACCCTGTGGTCTGGTGCTCCACAAACCAGACACAATCCCTGTGCCCTGCGATATTCTGCCACTACATGGCCTGGCTTCCCACAATGAGAACAACCCACTGCGGAAGATTGCTTCTACTTCTGCTGCTGAGGGTACGTCGGGGTCGAATGCTGAACCGACGTCACTGAGGCCGCTCGCCTCGGAGCTCCAATAGTCAAAGCCCTGGCTGCCGGGGCCGGTGCTGAAGACTGATTCATCTGGCCGTGAGATCTCTTCCGACCCCCGGTCCTATCCACAATCCTTTGGGAGGTATACTCATGCCTCCGGGCTGCTCTCAAGACTGCATCAAAAGTCTGATGTTCAAACTGCTCAACTGCCAACAAGATCTCTAAGTGAAGTCCCTGCTGGAACCGCTGGGCTCTATCATACTCGGTTGCCACCAGGATGGGAGTAAACCGACTGAGTCTGCGGCCGTATATCCATCAACCGTCCTACCTCCTTGCTTCAGATTGGTAAACCTTGTCTGCAGATCATACCGAGCCACGACATCGAAATACTTGGTCTGGAATCTCTCCCTGAACACTGCCCAAGCAATAGGTGCTGCTAATCCAACGGCCTGTGCTGCCCACCAGCTGCGGGCAAGATCTAACAACTGCAGGCGCACAACGGCCACCTTCTCGTTCTCTGGAGTCCTGGCTGCGTCTAGAATCACCTCTGTGTCCTGAAGCCATGCATCTGCTGCGATAGCATCTTCACTACCGTCGAAGAATGGAGGGTTTAAGCGTTTGAAGCTGTTGGCCGCGCTGTTCCCTGGATGACCACCTCTGGTCAAAGCATCCGCCACTGCCTGTTGCAATGCATCTCCACGACGATCTTGAGAAGCTATCAAGGTCCTGACGAGCCCTACCAAAGTGCCATCATCAGGCTCGGCAGGCTGAACTGGCTGGACTGGTGGTTCTCCGCCAGAAGGCACGACTCTGGAGGCTACTCCGGAATGCTGGGCTTGATCTCCAGGTTGCTGCTGGTCCGCGGAAGGTGCTCCGCCTTGCTGATCGGTAGGACCACGAACAATGCCGCTGAAGAAGACGACATAGGAAACAATAAGGAAGGACCAGGACAGATCAACGATACAAGCATATGATCAGGACAAGAATCCAGGGATTCAGAAGATACGAGCAGAGATCAAGGACGAATACTGATTGAGACATCTATTCGGTAAACCCTCACATATCTTGATTTATAAGACCTGCATGGGCCACCACTTAAACCATGTCATGCCTCAGAACCAGAATACTGGAGAGCGGGGCAGACATAGCCAGCTACATATATTGAAGTGCAACCCACCTCGCTATACGGTCACGGCTGTCTAGGATACATGAGGGTTTATCTACAAGCCAATAGTCTCTTAAGGTCATGAACAAGCCTATTGTCTCAATCACAAGCAAGTAAGTAAAAGTTACAAGATGTATGATCATTAAATATACAATAATAAGGCGTCCCAAATATTACATATTCAGCTGATCATGAAGCTAGTCGTTACAAAATGTTAGGACTAGCAAGAGTTTAGTCATACATGATCAACCCTAGGATCTGTTAATCATGCTACAGCCCGTAGGCAGACAGTAAGTAAGTGCAATCGAGCTAAACAGGTGCTCGTCGGCTAAACGCCTCAAAAGAATATTTTTACAATAGAGTGGGAGAGCCAAAAATAACCCACTCGTTGCCAGGGTTCCGTCTAGTGTTCACCATCTGGCTGAAAGGTCGGTAGATCCTCTGGAGCTGCTCCGAAATCTGGCCACACAAAACCAGCTGGGTCAGACCCCAGAAAGAGCAAGTGCCACAAAGGAGGCTTCACTTAAGAACTAAAACCAGCAAATCAGCACAAGATATAAATAAAAGTAAGAACTGAAAATAAAAAAAATACACCAGGATGATATACGACGAGATAACCATGGAACTTATTCAGATAACCAGGTTACAACCCGTAAACCAAACAAGGACCGGGGTTGTAACCCTTCGTCTGAACAGAACTTAGAATTCTCACCATTTATCAGTAAAATAAATACAAGCATTCTGGTCATTCAGTAATCTGGAACAGGATCATGGCAGGACTAGACTGGTTAGACTTCATCCAATCATTTCACGGCCAAACAAGAATTACGGCTTAATACTTTAACTAACTAGGGTTGTCATAAGCCTAATTACTAACAAGATGCAGTGAGATTATTCCACAGCCACAAGCCCTGCAGACCATCCAGGTTCCCCGGGTTAAAAGATTAGAGTTGAATTCAGATGGGTACATCGTCCAGGAAACGAATGTACCCTTAGGTAGCTTGAAGGGTGCAACACATGACAGTGTGCTGGAAATGTGCCCTACTCGACGGCAGGCTACAGATCCCAAGGCGTGCCCAGGTAACGGGATTGCCTGTAGCTGGGAAATCTCTTCATGACTAATGTATTAATCTAGTTATTAGTCCTTAATTTATTTCAATAGGTACTCCTGACCGTGGTACTCAGGAGTCCCATCCTAGACATGATGCAAGACAAGACTGGATTATTTATACAAGCACAATTGTCCACGGTGTCCAGATTATTATACAGGTCATGTCATGTCAGGTAGCCGTCGCAACAGCTTATCAAGGTAAATCATGTCAGATTATTATGTCAAGTGTACTAGTCAGGAGTGCGCCACGACGGGCCACTATCTGGTCATGTCAGGGTACTCATGTCAGGAGTGCACCATTACGGGTCATTATCGTGTCAGGCTCAGTTATCAATTCCAAATTTATTACATAAATTCGTGATTATCAAATTCATGACAAAAGGCGTAAGGATATAAAATGGGCGTAAAATACCTAATAAAATATCAATATACAGGGCTATAGAAGATCAAGGGTAATCAGGCTACGCTCAAGCCAGGCTATGCTCAGGTCAAGCCACGCTCAGGTCTGCGTACCAAAGGATCCATACACTTCCAATGGGAAGCGTACGCAAGGGTCAGCGTACACAAGGGCACGCTCAAGCTACAGGTCAGCGTACACAAGGGCACGCGTACGCTCAAGACACACTGCCAACAGGCAGCGTATCAAAGTGAGCGTACGCTCACCAAAGAGCGGCGTACGAAGGCTAGCGTACGCTCGCTAAACAGCAGCGTACGAAGGCTAGCGTACGCTCGCTAAATAGCAGCGTCCAGCGGCTTAAGCTAAAAAGCTAGCACACTGCTCACTGTCTTCTCCAAAGGGCAAGAACAGCAAGAACAGCAAAAACTCCATGGATGGAACCCAAAACTCCAAATGCTCATAACTTGGTCAAAACAAGTCCGAATCCAACTTCCCAAAGGTCAAAATTGGGTAGAATAAAATTCTCTTCCACATGAAACTATCAAAACTTGAAAACGAGGAAGTTTGATAGATCAAAACCACCAAAACCCGAAAATAACAAATTTCTAGATCTACAAGAATTAAAGCCTCAAAATAGAAAATGACAAGTTCTAAAGTGGTTTAGAATCATGAGAAGAAGCTAATGGAACCATAAAAGGAGTTCTCTTGTGGAAGCAAGTTGCACTTGCCTATGGGTTGGAGAGTTGTGGAGAGGAAGGAAGAAGAAGAAGAAATAAATGAGAGTTATGGAGGAGAGGGAAGGTTGGTGGGGAAATAAATATCATGGGTGGTGGTAGGTAGGGGGTTCACCTTGGTCCATGATGGACCAAGCAACCAGTCGGCCGAACCAAGCCAACCCAAACCGAGAGTTAAACCAAGCCAAGAAAACTAAACAAGAAACAATACAAGAAAATACGTACACGTATTTCCAAAATACGTAATACGAACCACAGGCATTACAGTGGTTTCTGCATAAAACCTGAGATTGGGAATGGGATATTAACATTTGGTTTGGTTTCGAATTGGCTAATAATCTGAGATTGTTTCCTCTTCTGATAACCTGAGCTGCATTCTCCCTAAAACTGATATGGTTTTTCCTAATTCCTGAGAATAATTTGATGGACTGATTTTCCCTATTTTTGCCACATTGTGTATGTCTTTGTTTCTCAAATTCTGAACACACACACACACCCACAGATTGCTCACTGTTTCCCTATTCACTAATTTACTACCCTCACATGTCTATGACAGTACACACCCTCCTTCATACACACACACACACACACACACCAAGGTTTCATTGTCACACACATGTCTCTAATCTATCTCACACATTTAAATACGCATGTGTTTTCCCCCTTCACTCTTTCATATTTATATATATGATTGAGATATAAATATAGATATAAGTTTCATATATATATATGAGTGTGTGTACTTTTTATATATATATTAGATATATATAGTGTATGGGATACCATATGATATAATGTATTATATACATGATATATTGTATGGGTGATATTTTATAGTGGCTATAGGTTATGTATTCTAAGTTACATTATAGCCTAGTCAATAGGTGTATTGTTAGATGTAGATAATATCTTGTGTAGATATGTATTATAGGTTAGATAGGCATGATATTGCCTAGTAAACCTAGATTAGTCTTGTTAGGACCTAGAATGGCTTGTTAGACCTAGATTAGACTAGTTGACTTAGGTTTGACTTGGTTGACCTAGTTTGACTTCTAGGGTTGACCAGAGTTGACCAAGAGTTGACTTTGGTCTAAATTGACCTAGATTCATGTAGAATGCATTGTAGTGCATTTCATTACTATTCTGGACTTGTTGTGACTTGTATTGTTCTAAATAGGAGCCAGACACCACTCCTCAGACAGTACTTTCATCTCGGACTTTCAGTTAGCAGGCGAGTAAATTTTCTGATCTTTTCATACTTAACTGGATTATAATCTTGCTCTAGATTACTCTAATTGATGCTGACACATATCTTCACGGATTAGTACTATATGGATCCTTTTCTGAGATGTTATCCCTCTACGGGTGCATCGGGTATTTCATGTTCATGTACTTTATCATGTGCATCAGGTACTCCTTGTACTCGTATTAGTTTATGTTTTTACATGTTCTCATGTGCTTTCATGTGCTTCATGTGCTTTCATGTGCTTATCATGTGCCTCATGTACTACTCATTACATGAGTTCACGTATCTTAGCTGTATTCATGTGCTTATAACATAACCTGAACGGATCCTTGTGTATTGATTGGGGCGGGGTGAGTAGAATTGGTTATGTGAACACTATCCCCAGTAGCTGTATTCATGTGCCTCCTTATTTGTATTCATGTGCCCCTAAGCCGTTTACATAACCATATTGTGCTCTAAATCACGTAGCCATTTACAGTCTCTACTATCATGTATTTACTTTCAGTTACAAAATATCTCCTGTTTACTCGTACTTCCATTCAGCACTTCCTGTATTTTACTCTATTGTATGATTTATACTCCTAACCTGCTATGAACTGTTTGAGAGATATGTGCTTGTTTCCGTCCTGACTGGACCTGTTGAAATATTACAGAGGACGAGGCTGAGGCGTTCTGCCCTACTTACTACGGTGCCACACTAGATGAGTGCCTGGACTTGGTCCAGCAGCAGGATCCATTAGCAGTAGACGACACTCCATTAGCTTAGGATTGTCTTACTTTTCTGGATCACTGTATTAGACTTTGAGATATTCTGAATATGTATTATTTTAGACACTTAGAATTCTGGATTGTATCTCTGTGTTTCATCTGTTCTGGATATATTATCTTTCATTATCATTCTATCTTTCCTGTTCTACCTTAGCTGTGGTTGAGTTATATTTCTGTTATGTCACCCCCATTCGGGGAGTATAACTGTTATTACCTTCAACTGTTAGATGTTGTGACCTAGGACAGTATTCTACTATCGACACTGCGGCGTAGGCTGGACGTACCCACGTCTCGTGCCCTTACTCTAGGGTGCGGGTCGTGACACATTTTTAGTGGTGGCCCATGCAGGTCTAGGTTGGAAATGTAGTGGTATTCGAACTAGAATATCACTGCAGCCTGCAGTAGGAATTAGTATATTTTTGAAGGTACTCAATCACACTAGAAAAAATTCCTTATCAGATTCCGTATATCTATTTTTCTGCTTATTCTCTTCCTTAGAAATTTAAACTGTCCTCCTTTGATTTTTCGACTCATTATCAGTAATTGTTTCTTGTTTGATCTGTGTCTCCAGGATGGTTGAGACGCGATCGCATCGTCCCGTGACGGGAGAGGCTGGAGAGGGGTCTGCCACCTCTCGTGTCTAGCAGTCAGCTCCCGGTGCCACAGGGCCAGTACAGCCCTCAGGAGTCGGTGTCTCTGCGACTTTTGGAGGAGCACCTCCAGCAGCTAGGAGGCAGAGCCCAGTGATTCCTGAGATCCTTCCACTGCAGCAGCCTCTGCCTGCGGGGATGGTAGATGCTGTATATCTCTTCTCCTTCGTGGAGAGGATTCTGGAGTCGCACCAGCAGCAGCAAACGAGGCAGACTACCAATTTTCGTCAGGGGATTGATGAGGCACACCAGCTGGTTCGTACCACAGTCGAGATGATTACAGCTCAGAGGGTCCAGCAGCAGCCCCGTCGGAGGGAGAATGACATACAGGACTTCTAGAAGATGCACCCTCAGGAGTTCTTCGGCATAGAGGGCATTCACATTACAGACGACTGGATAGAACACATCGAGAAGATCTTTCGACTAGCATAGATACCAGCTCGACTCTAGATCGAGGCGGCGGACAGCCAGATGCAAGATTTGGCCCGTACGTGGTATCAGACAGATCCCAGGGTAGGAGTTGAGGGCCAGACTTGGGCCCAGTTCAAGGAACTGTTTAAGGAGAAGTTCTTTCCTGATGTGGCCTTGGGAGGTATCGAGGCACACTTCGAGGGTCTGGCCCAGGGGAACCAGACGGTAGCTGAGTATGTCGGGGAGTTCTACAGATTGGCCCGGTTCATTGATGATTTGTCTGAGAAGACGAAAGCGAGAAAGTTTCGCCGGGGTTTGATTAGAGAGGTTCGGTCGCTGACTAAGAGCGATCGGAATGCCACTTATGCTGAGATATTTTTTGGGGCTATGGCGGCAGAAGACGACCTAGGACTGAAGCAGAAGAGGGGTCGTGACTTCCAGGGTGGCAGCAGCAGTCAGGGGCAGGCCAAGAGGCCTCACTTCCAGTAGCAGCAACAGAGGCCAGCTCAGCAGTTTCAGCAGCCGGGTCGTACACCCTTTCAGCAGCAGCACCAGTAATAGAGAGGGCAACAGGCACCTCGTCAGGTAGTCATTTGTGCCTTCTACAAGAAGCCGAGGCACATGATCCATGAGTACAGGAAGAAGCTAGGCAAGTGCCTACTTTGTGGTATGGGAGATCACCAGTTGAGGGATTGCCCTGGGGCTTTTGGGCGAGGACAGCCGGGAGGTGGAGCCAAGGCTCCAGCAGGCCAGCAGAGGGGACCAGCCCTGCAGACCCAGCAGTACAGGTTCCAGCAGCACCAGCAGCAGACACGAGGTGGACAGCAGGGACGAGATTTCGCCATGGCAGCTGAGGATGTCGAGGCCATCGGAGAGCTGATAGCAGGTTCGGTTCTCCTAGATTCCCTTCCAGCATTTGTACTCTTTGATTCTGGGGCTTCCCACAGCTTTGTGTCAGTATCGTATGCTATTAGACACAGTATGGTTTCTGAACCATTGCGTAGGACCTGCAAGATCACGACCGGGGGTGGGGTCATCCTCGTGAGTGATGTTTGCAGAGGGCAGAGTGTCATATTGGGAGGCCGAGAGTTAGGAGTGAGTCTACTAGTCATGCCATTACCGAACTACGATATTGTATTAGGTATGGACTGGCTGAGTAGACTCCACGCCTGCATTGATTGCCATAGGGGTAGAGTTTTGTTCGGGGTGCCAGAAGAGCCAGAGTTTGAGTACACCCGGCGGCAGACAGAGCAGGACGGCGGAGTCTTCTGTGGAGCATCAGTCGAGGAATAGGTAGCTCCGCATCCCTTGATCGCAGAGTTTATGGACATATTTCCAGAGGAGTTGCCAGGGCTTCCACCGGACAGAGATGTAGAGTTCTCGATAGACTTGGTTCCCGGCATGGAACCGATCTCCCAGCATGTCTATCGAGTGAACAACAGTGAACTGGTGGAGCTGAAGAAGCAGGTAGATGAGCTGCAGGACAAGGGCTTCATTCGCTCGAGTTTTTCACCTTGGGGTGCACCGGTACTCTTCGTACCCAAGAAGGATGGGTCGGTACGGATGTGTATCGACTACAGGGCACTTAACAACCTAACAATCAAGAACAGATACCCACTGCCGCGGATCGATGATCTGTTTGATCAGTTGAGCAGAGCTCGGGTGTTCTCCAAGCTTGATTTGAGGTCGGGTTATCACCAGGTGAAGGTGAAGGGGGAGGATATTCCCAAGACCGCTTTCAGGACGCGGTACGGGCAATTTGAGTTTTTGGTTATGCCGTTTGGGCTAACCAATGCGCCAGCAGTGTTTATGAATCTAATGAACAAGGTATTCCACCAGTACTTGGACAAGTTCGTGGTGGTGTTCATTGATGATATCTTGGTATGTTCCAAGACTGAGGAGGAGCACGAGGAGCATCTGCGAATAGTGCTAGAGACTCTCAGGAGGGAGCAGCTTTATGGGAAACTCTCCAAGTGTGAGTTTTTCTTGGACCAGGTGGACTTCTTGGGGCATGTGGTGACTGGGGATGGTATCTCAGTTGACCCCAAGAAGATTGTAGCAGTTGAGGCTTGGACAGCGCCGACTTTAGTGGCAGAGATCAGGAGTTTCCTGGGGCTGGCAGGATACTATAGGAGATTTGTGCAGGATTTCTCCCGGGTTGCAGAGCCGTTGACACGATTGACCCGGAAGGATACTGAGTATGTTTGGTCAGAGGAGTGTCAGACAGCTTTTGATGAGTTGAAGAAGCGGCTTACGACAGCTTCGATTCTGACATTGCCTTCAGGATCAGGTGGATTCACTATTTATAGTGATGCTTCAGGGAAGGGGCTGGGTTGTGTCTTGCAGCAGCATGGGAAGGTGATTGCCTATACTTCCAGGCAATTACGTCCCCATGAGAAGAACTACCCTACCCATGACCTGGAGCTGGCGGCGGTAATTTTTGTTTTGAAGTTGTGGAAGCACTATCTGTATGGCGAGAGGGTGGAGATTTTCACAGATCACAAGAGCTTGAAGTATGTGTTTACACAGAAGGAGCTCAACATGAGGCAGCACAGGTGGCTTGAGTTGATGAAGGACTTTGATATCTCACTTTAATATCACCCGGGGAAGGCCAACGTGGTTACCGATGCCTTGAGTAGGTATCCGACAGCCATGTGTTTGACTATGGATCGGTACCTGCTTGCAGACTTGGAGAGCCTTGGGATTGAGGTGATTGTGCCCGGAGTGCAGATGCAGTTATGGGGCCTTCAGATACAGTCGGACTTAATGGACAAGATCAAGGCGACACAGTTCGAGGATGTGGCTCTGCGGTGTATCCGAGAGCAGATCAGTGCAGGAGTGGAGGATAGTGAGTTTTCACTTACAGAGGATGGTGCCCTGAGGTACGGTTCCCGGTTATGTGTACCCAGCGGGGAGCTCAGAGAGCAGGTTATGCAGGAGGCTCATAGATCGTAGTACTCTATACATCCTGGTGCCAACAAGAGGTACAGGGACCTGCGAGAGCATGTCTGGTGGTACGGGATGAAGCAGGAGGTATCCCACTTCGTAGCTAGATGCTTGGTCTGTCAGCAGGTCAAGGCAGAGAGGCAGAGGCCCGGAGGATTATTGCAGCCGTTACCCATTCCAGAGTGGAAGTGGAAACATATTACCATAGATTTTATATCAGGGTTGCCGCGTACACCAGGAGGGAAAGACGCGATTTGGGTCATCGTTGACAGGTTGACCAAATCGGCCCACTTCTTGCCATTCAAGGTGGGTACATCTACAAAGAGGCTTGCGGAGTTGTATATGAGACAGATAGTCAGGATTCACGGAGTTCCCGTCAGCATAGTCTCAGATCGGGATAGCCGCTTTACTTTCCATTTCTGGAGGAGTCTGCAGACTAGCTTGGGCACTCAGCTCAAGTTTAGTACTGCATACCACCTCCAGACGGACGGACAGTCAGAGAGGACTATTCAGACACTTGAGGATATGCTGCGGACGTACGTTCTAGATTTTGGAGGTTCCTGGGAGGATCACCTACATTTGGTAGAGTTTACTTACAACAACAGTTTTCAGGCCAGCATTGAGATGTCACCGTTTGAGGCTCTGTACGGGCGTAGGTGTCGTACACCCTTATCTTGGGATGATGTTGGAGAGCAAGCTTTACTGGGACTAGAGATGGTTGTTGACGCAGCCGAGAAGGTGAAGCTCATCAGGGACAGACTTCGCGTGGCGCAGGACTGACATCGGTACTGGGCCGATAGCCACCGGAGGCCGCTGGAGTTTGAGGTACTAATTTAGAGATAGGATTAGAAGTAGGTTGTATTTTGTTTTATTTTGTTTGATTGATCGTGTTTGATTTTAGTAACTTGAGACCTTGCTTTTGATTAGTTTGGAGACATGGTTTTTCTGCGGATATCTCTGACTCGTGGTACGATACGTTTTGGTGGAGGTGGGAAGCTTAGCCCGTGCTTCATCGGCCCTTTCGTTATCAGCGGGAGAGTCGGTGACGTGGCATACAGGCTAGACTTGCCACCTGCACTAGTGGGAGTTCACAACGTATTCTATGTATCACAGTTGAGATGGTACGTGGCTGACCCTAGCCATGTGCTCAATCACTCGGAGATAGAGGTTGGACCTACTCTCAGTTATCCAGAGCAGCCTGTTGTTTTCCATGAAATATAAAAGAACAGAACAATTATCGGAGGACCGAACTTTTACTCCACGTTACAAACTCGCTTGTACAAAGAAAGCCTACGGACAAAAACCTAGGTACAGCAATCTAAGTACAATTGTTTATTTTTGATTCTGGGGGGTGACAATAGAGGCTCGAAAAGGCGACGGCAGCCCTGCCTTACTCCTTGGACGATCGGTTTGCAGCCTTGGCTTCTGAGACGAGATGGTTGGCGTTGATGAAGAAAATGCTCTTCTTGCTCTCCTCGTATTGCTCTTTTTGACTTCTCTCTCTGGATTGATCTCGGTGTATTTTTTTTTTGATTATTGGGGGGAAATGTCTCTCTGTATGTGCGTATCTCTCCCTTTTTTTGTCTCCCTCCCTCTCTCTCTCACAAGAGAATGGCACCTTACTATTTATAATAGTGGGAGCATCATTAGGGTTTACAATGATTGCCTCTTGGATATGGTGGCGGCCTATGGATTGGTCAATCTAGGCCATTCATTTTGATTGTGATGAATCCGGACCATTGAGTGTAGATTATACCAAATCTTATCAGGAATTAATGCTGATTGGAATAAATCTTTCTCATAATGATCTTCTGATGTCTGCGAATAAATTTGATTTATTCTCCTGCCACGTGTCCCAGATTATGGGGATTTGACCCGATCTTTGACTGCGATAAATCTGAGAAATTGATCGGCTTAGGACACGTGTCCTAGGAACCACTGGGGGATCTGAACCGTATGAAGATTGAGCCGCATAAGATTTGGGCCGCATAAGATTTGGGCCGCATATGGTTTTGGGCCACGTGTCAGGGCTGCCTGGGTAGTGGCCCTCCCTCGAACCTTTGGACCGCATGGAGGTGATCATTGCGAGCAGCATAGGGATACATCCGCCTGAGCCGCATGGAAATGGTCCACTTGAGCCGCATGGGAAGGCCTCCGTTTTGAGCCGCATGAGACTATTTTGGCCCGAGCCGCATAGGACGGCTTCATTCTGAACCGTATGAGACGTCATTGCTCGAGCCGCATGAGGCTGTCTCGGCCTGAGCCGCATAGGACGGCTTCATTCTGAACCGCATGAGAGGTCTTTGCTTGAGCCACATACGAATGCCCACGTGGCAAGGCCACATGGTATTTTTATGGCTCTCGGGGAATTTGTGTCAGAGATCTCTTTCTCTTCCCTACGGGTCTGTCATTATGACAGGGTCACTCTTGTATCAGGGCTATCACTCTTTTCAGAGTTGTCAGCCGTCAAAGTAATTAATGCAGCATAGGTCGGAGGGGAACACTGTTACGCCACGTGTCTTCTGAGCCGCATGGGATGTCTTGGGCCGCATAGTCCCTTATGCCGCATGACTCTCTGAGTCGCGTGGGCTTTCTGAGCCGCATGGGGTTCCTTGGCCGCATGGGTCATTTTCTTTAATATTTTTCATGCTTCTACAAGACCCCCTTCAAAATTTTCAATTTGTAAAATTGAAATACTTTGAATAAGAAGCATGGTCGTATTCTTCTGGCCGCATATGCCGCCCTTGCCGCATGAATGACTCGGCCGTATGAACGTTTTGGCCGAATGAATGTTTCAGCAACAGGGGTGTGTCAGCCGCATAGTTCTTTGCCACGTGCGTGGGCCTTTGATTGCCTCGAATTCGTTAACGCCGTCTTTAGGGGGGAATCCCAAGGGTTGACTCATTAAATCTTTTTTGGATACTATGCCTTGGGTGAATCTTGAGGATGAAATCCGAGGAGTCGGTTGCGTCTTCTACTAGGCGGTTACTAATCCACGTGTCTTCCCTTTCTCTCCTTCCTATAAATAAGAGAGTTTTGAGAGGGAGAACTTATTTATTTTCTCTCTTACTGTAAATCTTCCCTGTCCTGATCTTTAATTCTCTCTTCGATTTTAGCAGATGGCTCCCAAGAAAACTGTTGCGGCAAAGAAGGCAGCATCTTCGTCAAAGGGCAAGGCTGCTTCTACTTCGACTGCGGCCGCTCTTCCACCGGTCGTCGTCCCCAATGTTCATCCTGACGTTCACCCTCCCATTGTTGGTAAGTAGATTGTATGAGTTGAAAAAACCATAACCGCTATGGCTACGTCGCATACTTTATGCACGAGCCTTTACAAGCCGCATGTTCATCCTATGGCTGAGCTGCAATCTGCATAAGAATATATATTGTGTTCGCATATGCGCTTTACTGATGAAGCCGCATAAGCGACGCTGAGCCGCATGGACTTTCGCTGAACCGAGCCGCATAAGTATTTTCTTGAATTTGAGCCGCATGAGGCTTTGTTAAATTAGAGCCGCATGGGTGCTCTCCCGAGCCGCATGGGACTTGAAAGCCCCCCAACCATTCTTTTTATCCATCTTTTTACCTCACCCCTTTTTCTGTCTTCTTTTCAGTGAATTTGCCAGTAAATGCTGCTGGAGAACTCCTGGTGGGTAGTGCCCAAGCTGCCCTGGGTTATAGGTATGATCATATTGTTCAGCATATGGCGGATCAACTGCCAAGTGACGAACCCTCGGCTAGACTAAATGCCATCAAGAATCAGTCTTTCCATTTCCTTAATGCTATAATGAACTCCGGGAAATTTGAAGGGGAGTATTTGAAGCCTGCGTTCTTTTTTGGAGACGCCTTGACCGTGGAGAACAGTCATGTTCTGGAGGTGTCGGAGAATTAGAGTTTTGTCTCTAACGGGATGGCGATCCGTATCCCCCAGATGGAGCGACACTTCCCATTATCTTGGTTCAATATGCTCCCATTGGACCGGAAGATGGAGGAGACTTTAACCCCTACCAGAAGTGGGATGTTCGTGGGGAACATCTATTATAATAACAATCTGAAGTCCATGACTGCTGGCAAGGTGCATACTAGCTGTTCTGTGATAGGATTGGTCCCAGGTTCTTTCTTGAATGTGGCGGGCCCTAACTTCACATTTTCTACCGCCGATACTTTTATAAATCAACTTGCTCAGAAGGGCTCCTATCCCGTTGGCCGATTGATGTTCCCTGGTTGGGTACACCCTATTCCCTCGTGGACCAATTTGTCTACGTAGATCTTGCAGAAGTATGAGGCCTTTTTGTGTGAGATCGGCCTTTACCACGCTATCCGAGGCACCAGTCATGGCTTGTCCATAAACAAGAAGCTGTTCATGTCTCTGTTGGAGATGTATAATTGTCGTACGGGAACCTTTTACACACCTGTAGGGGAAATGGGACTCGCGCTCTATGAAATGCACGCGGTCTCCAAGCTTCCTTGGGGGGACGAAGCTTTTGAAGCGTATACTCCCACTAATGAGGAACTCGAAGGTTTGGAACGACGGTATCATGGCTTCGTAGCTCTTTACCAAGAGATACTGTGCCATTATAGCACATATCATCAGATAACCCGAAAGGATAGTAACTCGGAAGGGAATGCTCCCCACACCAAGGACTGGGTGCATTATCTCTTCCCGACAGATGCCTCAGGTCAAGTTACCTCTCGTCGCCATCGATCTCGGAAAGCAGTTAAGGACTTGGTGTCGTCGGCTAAGAGAGTGGCCACTACCAGTGACAGATTTGGGAGTAAGACTGACCCTTTTGGTTACTTTTACCAGGATACCCAAGAGCTGTCCGAGAAGGCGCTTCTGGCAGGATTTTTGATGATCTGGCTACGAAATTGTGTAGTCTCGGGAGGAGCCGGTTCTATTGAGAGAATTAGTCGTAACTTCATCCTTCCGGCTGTGAAGTTAGTTTTGCGAATTCGGCTAGCTCTTCTCTCGGCCATGGTGTGCAGCATACACCGTGGCCTTCGTACCTTCACATCCAAAGTCATTGCTCGTGACGTGACCAAGGATTTTGAATGAACTGAGTTACCCTATCACTATTTGATGGGGTGGCTACTGATACATTATCCGTCTTTGATGAGACTGGGCTCTGAAGACGGTGTGACTGATGATGACGCATTTATCTTCCGCTATCGTGATGAGCCTTGGGAATGTGATACCATGCGGGCTTGTCGGATGGCATTGGCGAGGGCAGATAAGTATCATATTTTCGTATCCGTCCCTCGCTTTACCTCCAGGGATATAGAGGCTGTTCATCTTGACGGTATTGCGCCCCCTCAGCTTCTGGATGGCCAGATGCTCCTATGGCTGCGTAACATCCGCCCCGCCCATCTGGTGTATCGTAACCGTAATACTGTCTTTCTGGATCCTTATCTGCCTAGCAGGTTCGCCCGGCAGTTTGGATACAGCCAACTTTGTCTAGACAGTCCCAGCTCTTGCCTGGGTTATGAAGGTAGCCTTCTTGATGGTATCAGGGCTTGGCAATATTATGACTCATTCCATACTCGTACCATTTTC